>JAJEJO010003382.1:450891-508348 GCA_020662805.1 Glaucomys volans | reverse complement strand
AAAAAAAAAAAAGAAAAATATGAAGACATTAGATCACAGAATTTTCATGCTAAATATAAAATAGAAGACAAGGTCAAAAGAAAACCTTTTCTATTTTTAATATTCATAGGCGCCTTTATAGATAGATGTTAAAGAACCAGTTTGGATTTTTTGAAAATAAAATTATTTATGAAATTATTCTTGAAATTAAACAGTTTTTTAAATATTTCTTTTAAAACAATATATGACAAATTTTCCATGTTTATTATTTCTCTGTTGATACAAAATGAAAAAAATTTTCAAAAAAAATTTGTGCTCTTAAATCTTAAAATATAATACTGGTACTTTGTGAAAATTATTTATGTTCTTTCTAGTTACTTGTTTCTTTCCCTATTATGTGTTACACATTTATTTATGATCCATAGTATTGATCATATTTCTGTTTTTTTCTAGTCATTCAATTTATCCTGGCTGAATTATATTCTATGATGGATACATTTTCATTGTGAAAAAATAAAATGACTTTTCAAATTAGAATGAGTAGGTTTGGGTTTCAAGAAAATAATACAAACATTTCAGCTTGAATAATTTTAATGAATTATTTCCAACAGCTGTCAGCTAAATATAAGAAAGGTAATACTTAGTCAAAATTGTTTAATTGAGGATTACATTATTCTCCTACCACATCTTCATGCTTGGTTGATATTTCAAAAATGACTTCTGAATCTCACATTTGTCTCATTTACATCAAAGTCTTCAAGCTCTTTCAGTCTGAGGGTTACATACTGTCTCTGAAAGTTTCTAAAAGGTAGTCCAAAACAGATGATCCAACAAATCTGTCCTCCCACTCCATGGTAGATGGTGTTTTTGTTATTATCTTGAACGTCACTTAAAGGTTAACTAGAAATCTTTGTCACTTTAAATTCCAGTATCTCACTTAGGATCAGATCTTGTCTAGATAATAGTAGCAATTTCACTAACTGCCTATTTGCTGTCTGTTCCTACAGACTCCTGGAAGCCTCCTCTGGCAGGTGTGCCTTTCACTCACCCCGGCTGCTGCCATACCCGTCAGCTTCTCTGGGTTCACAGCTCCTCTCCCTCAAAGGTGCACAGTGCTTTCACCTTCCTTAGTATCCCAGTCTTTGTCCTCTTCTTTTTAGCCTGAAATGTAGTGAAGCACACTTTTTTAACCAACACTACCAAATAGCATTATTGGCAACAATTGACAAAACTATGGCACATTTTCAGCCCTGATATGGGCACCCTATCTTATTTTGTGGAAAAGATCATTATTAAATATATTTCTGTATGTCTGTCACAGCCAAATATTTGATAAGAAGCTTTGTGTAACAGTGCTGTTCCAAACCTATATTGGTTTCTTTAGTGAATTACTTTTACTCGAGTATGTAGATTTTACATACAAATTAGATTTTTTTTGTTCTTATTTTTAGTAGAGTGTGTGTTGTTCTAAGGAATGAAAGAGTAAAAGTGAACACATGGTGTCAGTTTTATTACCCTAACATAATCTAAAAAAGAAAATAGTTAAAATTGTTACTCCAGGGCAGCATTAGGCACGTCATTCCCAAGCGAAGCACTTTAATTCAGTAAAAATTTGCTATGTAAGTTCTGGAAATGCAAATATCAAACATAGGCCCCCACTGCAGAGACAAGCCTGAGTAGTCTGGAGGAAATGATAAAGATAGCATATAACCAAGACAGAAATTCAAAAGTTTTTCCAAATATGAAAGCCTTCATCTGTCTAGGAACAAAGAGACACAGGTTTTATAATAAGAAAAGAAATAATAGGGCTTTTCTCACTGACAGTGGAGTGGTATGAACAGCAGAGGGGGAAGTCTTGAGGCCAAATAATAAAAATTATTGTATAATATATATCACTGTGTCTGTAAGGAAACAAGGGAAATCCTCAAAAGAGAAAGCATAAGCAAGAATCCAAAGATTTACAAAGTTAGGGGAAGAGTGGAGACCCAGAGTTAGAATCCCAGGGACTATATCTTGAGTCAAAGTATGAGCTAGGGAAAAATTTACGCCATGGAGCAGAATTCTGTGTTTTGACCAATATGGACAAAATCTCCCTTGGAAATTTATATGTCTAAAGTCACAGGTATAAATACATACCTGTATTTTGAGAAATGAGAAAAACATAACCTGAAACTTTTTTCTAAAACCATTCTGAGTTGGTAATATTCTCAAATACCTGTCAAAAGGACTATGGTGGTCAGCCTGGCACTCAAAAATTGCTAAGGTTAAGTTTCATGTGTTATTTTAAGTAAAACACAAAAAATAGTAAAATGACAATTTTATCAGCCAATTTTGTGAATCTTTTAGAATAGAATTTTAATTGTATATAAACTCTTTCAGGGACCAGAAAAAGAGAAAACACTCCCCAATTGATTTGATGATATTAGTATAACCTTGTTATCAAAACCAGACAATAATGGTACAAGATGGAAAAATTATGGAAAAAAAATTTCTCTCCTGTTTGGTTTTGCTGTTGTTGATGTTGATGGTGGTGGTGGTGGTGGTGCTAGGGATGGAACCCAAGATCTTATGCGTGCTATGCAAGTGTTCTACCACTGAGTTACATTCAAGCCCCCAAATATACTTTCAAAGAATCATTAGAAATAGGAATTAGCAAACTAAATCTGAAAGTGTTACTTCTCATGTGTGCATATGTTAATTCAAATTGAGTTTAATGTTGAAATGTCATAAGTGTTATGCATACTATCAGTTAATTGAAAGTTTAACATTGAGAAGTAAGTTAATAGGATTCTTCACAGTGCCAGAATTGAGATGAAAATCAGAGAATTATTTCAATACAGAAAGAAAAAACATGTTCAATGGATCTCAAAATCCATTTGTGATTTAAAAATCATTTGAAAGGAAACTTCCAAAGACTAACAACAATAACAACAGAAAGAGTATCAACAAATAACCTGCAATAAACTTCAAACTTAATAGTGTACCCACAAGTTCAGTATCCAGTTTCCAGTCTGGAATAAAGTAAGATTAACATTTAGAATACTGGGGTTAGGATTAAAGCTTTCCTGTTAGAATAAAGAATTAAACAAAAATGCCTGCTAACACCTCTTCCATTGAACATTAAGTCAGAAATCCTAGGAAATGAAATAAAGCAAGAGAAGAGGCATAAGAATTAGAGTGTATATTAGGAAATGAGAATTACACGTGATAGAATTTTCTACAAAGAAAGCTAAATTTATTATTTTGATGAAGTATCTATATACAAAATCACTAGGCAAAAGTTAATTACATTCCCATGCCATGGTAACAAACTGGTAGAAAATTAAAAATTTAAAATGTACTGTCATGCCTAGGTTAATCTAACAATGTGTAACAGTTAACTTGAATTGTCAACTTGATTGGATCAAAAGATACTGATGATTGAGAGGCTTCTGGGTGTGTCAGTGAGGGCATGTCTAGGAATGACTGGAATGTGGGATAGTGAACTGAAGTGGGGACCCTCCTTAAGTGTGGGCAGCACCACCCGATAGGATAGAATAAAAGCTGTAAGAACAAGGAAGCAGATGCAGATGCAAGCTCGGCTTTTCTTGAATGGGTTCTTGATCGCTGTTTTGATCCTCTGTGGACAACTGACCCTTGATTCTTCACTCTTCCAAAGCGGACTCTGCCTGTGGTTCTCCAGGTAGTTTCCAGAAACCTTGGTCTCGGTCTAGGGTAGCACTGTTGATCTTTCTTGTTCTGGGGCTTTTGCATCTTGGATTGCACAGCTGCTGGTTCTTCTAGCTCTCCAGCTGCAGACGGCCATGGTGGATCATCCAGCTTCTGGTCGTGTAAGCCAATCTAATAAATCCCCTTTTTATAATCATACTTCCTGTTGATTCTGTTCCTGGAGAGAACCCTAATACACAATGTCAGCAAAAACTAATACATTTATAGATAAGAAGACTCCATATTATAAAAATATTGATTCCCTCCAGATTTACCTGTCAATTCAAAGTAATTACAATCAAAACCCCTCCTGATTTGGAAGGTAGATTTGAATGTGACAAGTTGGTTGAATATTTTTGAAAATGAAGGACCAAGAATAGCCCAAACACAATGAAAGAACAACGTTAAACATTTTCCCCCTTTTCCCTGGTCTAAAGGCATAACACCAGTGATCAATCATGAGTCATAGTTTACCTTTAAATTGGAAGTTCTAATAAAATTTCTTTCATGATAACCCTTTCAATAATAAGTAGTCTAACATCTTTTCAGATGACATATTCTCTGCTTCTGTCTCTAGACTTTAGTTCAAGTCCTTCCTCCACATTTTGCTAAAAGATGGAAATAAAAATAGAATATTCTATTAGTATGTATGTATAACTGTTTCCCAATTTATATCTCCAAATTAAAAAAAAAATTGTGGTGGTGCACATCTGTAATCCCAGCAACTCAGGAGACTGAGGCAGGAGAATCACGAGTTCAAAGCCAGCCACAGCAATTTACCAAGGCCCTAAACAACAGCAAGACCCTCAAAATAAAACACAAAAAGGCCCAGAGATGTGACTCAGTGCTCAAGCACCCCTGGGTTCAATCCCCAATAAAAAAAAAAAAAAAGCTTTTGAGATCACTAAGACTCTTCAAGAAAATACACAAAGACTCCAATTCATAAGCACATCTAATACTATTATTATTCTGTATTTTTTGTATTTCTCAAAAGTCTATTCAATAACTGAATCATAAATGATGTTTCCTAGCTTTTATGTTGTACCTCTTGAAAATTAATTTAGCTGATTGATATTTATTATGAACTTAGGACAAAAACAATCATGCTTTTCTAAAACTGAAATAATTTCTGTGAGTTCTTCAAAAAGTGATGGTTCTTCTGTAGAACACTTTAGCACTGGCTTCCATATGATAAGTAATACTGTGTTAAATTTTTTCCTTAATCTAAGTTTGTATGTAGGAACACTTAGAGTTGATCTTTTCCTTGTCCAATTCTTTTGTCTTTATTCTTACACTGCCAAAAGTGAAATGATAACTCAAGAATAACTTTAAAGCCCTGTTCTTCTCTCTTTTAAACCAGTTATAAATTAATACGGTGATATTTTCTCCTCCAACTCAACTTTCATATCCCAAATAACTAGAGAACATAGGGAAATTGAAGCTTACTATGTCATTGAAGTGGGCCTTTTCCTCAGTCAGAGCAGCAATTGCTCAAGAATCTGTATGTCTTCCCTCACTGGACGTGTCATCTGACCATGATGCTGATGAATGGCATCCCCACAGACTCACAAATCCCTCTTTCAGCCTGCCCCGATATATCCAAAGAGACTTGCTGGGTTTTTCACTCAAGACATGGACTCAAATTCAAAGAAATTTGGGAGATAAAAATCTAAAGTAATGGCGATGAAATGAATGCTAAAATGTTATGAAATTAATAGTTCTTCTTTCTTACTTAGAATAGAAGCTATCCTCCTTTGATTTTTTTCAGTAGTGCTCACCATAACATAATCGAAATAAATGTGGTACAAATGAAAGTATGCACAATTTGGATCTGAAAAACATGGACTCAAGTTCAAACTCCATTATTTGTAAGCAGTAAAGCATTGAGTTGATAACCTTTCCCAGCCTCATTTATCTCATTGTGTATATTGAAGACTATGATACTACCTTCCCTACTCAGTATTCCACTCTATTCCACCACAAAAAGTAAATGCCATACACAATCATTGTTATTGTATATTAAAATTTAAGTACATGGTATAATTTTACAGCCTTCTGCTTATATACGCTTGGTATAATTTTATCCTCAAGCTCCAATTTTTCTTATTAGTAGGACACTTAATATAACCAAATCAAGGTCAATTTAGTCATTTCAGTGTTTTAACTATGATTTCAGAGATTAATTTACAGAACTTAGTTTTGTTTTTACATCTTCGCTCTCATTTCCTTTTTCTTGCAATCTTAATCTAGGTTCTGTGGATCTAGGTTCTAGCTCTCACTGAATCTGGTATTTTTGATTAGCAATCATTCGACTGAGACACATAGTTCCACTGAGATTTTCTGAAATGAGCTACTAACAGCATAAGATAATTTTCTTACTATCATGAGGATTACATGAATTAATGCACATAAAACACTTTGAGCAGTGACTGATCATAGTAAAACTTAATACTAGGGAGTACTTTCAGCACTGGCATAATTACTCCTCAGCACATCACACAGAAGTAAGTGTTCACACACAGTTACTAAGCATGGTTAAACTCCTTCTTCTGAAGACTCTTAGCTGGAATATAAGTGAAACCATAGAAAGGAAATTTTATTAAGTCAGAAAGGTTATTCATAGTTTATAACCCCTAAGCAGAAATTTCCAGAGGATTATTCAATTTTTATATAATCAATCCTTTTGAGAGAACATGGGAGTTTTGAGCAAACATAGTGTGTATTTAAAAAGTGAATCTCCAATTATAGAACTCAACACACACAGAAAATAGAGGAAAATTTAGACTCTGGGTATAATACTAAAAAACAAGTTCATTGACTTATTGGAACAATGCAACATGTTGGTTAGAAAAAGCTTCTCCATTAAAAGATCTTCATCATTAGTTTTCACTTCAGGGATTTTCAGATAGTTCAAAATCCCCCATGTTGTTAGAGGTCCCTGGAGTGGTACCTGTAGGGTCATAGATGAATCTGGGCAGCTGTAGTTTCTTCCATCTGCTGAGCTGAACTAACCCTTGGACCTCTCTTCAGCAGCAAGCCTGACAGGGCAACTGAGTCAGACTCTGTGCCTTTGTAGTTATTGTTGTATAAAAAATATGTATTGAAGATTATCAAAATATCAGAAACTTTTCACATCCTCTCCTTTACTCAAACAAAATTGATGTGCTGTTGAATCCTTATATAATAGCCAACATTTCTATTATTCTTATTTTTTATGTTTAACTAAAACACAAAAACAAACATTGTAAATATTGATGCAGTGCCATGGAATGTTTGAGACGTGTATACATTGCATTATTCAGGTTGCATTAAATCAGGTTAAACATATTAAACATATCTCCTTCAATATTTATCATTTATTTGTAGTAAAAACTTTCAAAATCCTTTCTTCTAGCTCTTTGAAGAGTGCATTATAAAAATGTTATCTGTAGTGTGTTAGCTTTTGTCATTGTGACCAAAACACCTGACAAAAACAACTTAAGGACCAAGCATTTATTTTGAACTACAGTTTCAGAGGAATTAGTCCATGGTTGGCCAACTCCCCTGCAGAAACATCATAGGTATGATGGAAGAAAGCTTCTCGTTTCATGGCAATCAGGAAACAGAAAGAGCAGGTGAGCAAGGGACAAGGGACAGATAGAGGACCCAAGGCCATGTCCCCAGTGACCTACTTCCTCTAGCCATGCTCCACCTGCCTATATTTATCACTCAGTAGTCCATTCAAATTATTAGTTTATCAAGTGGATTAATCCACTGATGTGGTTACATTCCTCACAATCCAATCATTTCACCCTGAACTGCATTGAACTCTTGGGGGACATTCCAGATTCAAACAACAACACATAGTTACCATATTGTGCAATACTACCCCAGAGCTGCTAGCTACTATCTAATTGTAATTTAGTACCCATTTATCAACACTTCCCCATCCCCCCACGTGCTATTTACAGCATCTGGAAAAACTATTCTTCTCTCAACATTTATGGGAGCAACTTTTTCCTATTCCATATGTGAGATCATGTGGGATGTGTCTTTATTTGCCTGACTGACTTAATTTAACATAATGATCTCTGTTCTATCCATGTTTTCAAAATGATAGAATTTCATTTCATTTTTTATGGCAGAATAGTATTCCACATTGTCTTGTTTTATTTATTAGATAATGGACACTTAAGTTGTCTCCACTTCTGGGCTATTGTGAATATTGTTACAATGAACATGGGATTTCAGATGTCTCTTCAACATACCAACCTCATTTCCTTTGGATATATATCCAGATATTGCTGAAATAAATGGTAATTCTATTTTTTTATTTTTTTCAGGAACCTCCTTACTGCTTTCCACAATAGCTATACTAATTTACATTCCCAACAAGAGTGTGTAAGGGTTACTTTTCTTTCACATCCTTGTCAATATTTTTTTTTCTCTTTAGTCTTACTGATATTAGCCATTTTTACTGGGATGAAATAATATATCAATATGATTTGAATTTGCATTTCCCTGATGATTAGTGACGTTGAGCATTTTTTAATGTAGCTGTTGGTCATTTGTATGTCTTCTTTTGAGAAATGTCTATGTAGATCTAGTGCCCTTTTTTTTTTTTTTTTTAAATCAGGGCATTTGGGTTTTTGCTATTAAGTTTTTGAAGTTTCTTATGTATTCTGGATAGCAACCACTTGTCAGATGTAGACATTGCAAATATATTCTACCATTCTGTAATTTGTCTCTGTACTCTGTTGACTATTTCCTTTGTTATGCAGAAGTATTTTAGTTTTATGTAATACCATTTGTCTATTTTTTGCTATAATTTGTTGGATTTTCAGGGTTTTGTCCAAAACATTTTTCTTCTATTCCAATGTCCTAAAGCTTTCCCCCTATATTTTCTTCTAGTAGTTTCATAGTGTCAGTTTTTAATTTAAGTCTTTAATCCATTTCAAGCTGATCTTTGTAACTGGTGAGAGATAAGGATCTAGCTTCTTATTTTGCATGTAGACATCCAATTTTATCAAAATACAACCTCATTCATCAAAATAACTACTTCCTCCAATAATTTTTTCAGCACCTTCATGGAAACTCAGTTGGCTGTAGATGCATGGGTTAACTTCTAGGCTCTCTATTCTATTCCTATGGTCTGAAGTCTATTTTTATTCCAATACCATGCTGCTTTTATTACTATAGTTTCTAGCATATTTTGAAGTGAGATAGTATAATACTTCCTGCTTTGTTCTTTTTTGCTCAAAATGACTCTGCCTATTCATGATGATTTGTACTTCCATATAAATTTTAGAATTGTTTTTCATAGTTCTATGAAGAATACCATTGATGTTTTGGTAGAAATTGCACTGAATCTGTAAATCACCTTGGGAAGAATGAACATTTTAAGAATATTGATTCTATCCATAACTGGGAAATGTCTTCTCATATTTTTGTGTCCTTTTCAATGTCTTTCATCAACATTTTACAGTTTTCATTGTACAGATTTTCCACATCTTTCAAAGTCCTAGTTTTTGCAACTATTATAGATGGAATTGCTTTCTTGATTTCTACTTGGATAATTCACTATCAACATATAACAACATCCTAATTTTGTATCCTTGCATCTTTGTTGAATTTGTTTATTAGTTCTAATAATTTTTGGTGGAGTTTTGGGAGTTTTCTTTGTATAAGATCATGTCAGCTGCAAATAGTGACAATTTAACCTCTTCCTTTCTAATTTGGATACCCTTTATTTCTCTCTTTTTCAAAATTGCTAGGATTCCAGTACTATACTGAATAAAAGTGATGAGAGTGAACATCTATGTCATGTTACAGATCTTAAAAAGAAAGTTTTAAGTTTTTTTCTCATTCAATATAATGTTAACTGTTGGTTTATTATAAATCCTTTTACTAGGATGAGGTATGTTTCTTGTAAGCCTAATCAGTATTATTATCTGGAAGGGATGTTAAATTTCACTGAAAGCCTTTTCTGCATTAATTGGGATGACCATATGGTTTTTTTTAATCCTTCATTCTGTTGAGATGGTGTATTTTCTTTATTAATTTGCTTATATTGAACCATCCTTGCATCCATGGAATTAATACCACTTGATCACAGTGAATAACCTTTTCATTGTGCTGTTAGATTAACTTTGCTAGTGTTTTGTTGAGAATGCTTGCATCTGTGTTCATCAAAGATATTTGCCTTGTTATTTATTTATTTATTTATTTATTTATGTCTTTCTTTATTTCTTATGTCCTCTGGTTTTGGTAACAAGATAGTGCTGGCCTCATAGAAAGTGGAGGATTTTCTTTCTCTCCTGTTTTTGGAATAACTTAAGGAAAATTATTATTAGTTATTCTTTAGATGTTTGGCAGAATTCAGCATGAAGCCATCTGGTCCTGGACTTTTCTTCAATGGGAAGTTTTTATTACTGATTCAATTTTGTTATTTATTATTCGTTTGTTCATGTTTCTAGCCCTTTGTCATTCAGTCTTAGTAAGGTGAAGTAAGAAACTTGTCCATGTTTTCTATATTATCAAGTTATTTCTGTGGGTGAGTTGTAAATATTTTCCTTTGCATCTCTATTTTTTTTTAGTTTCCTCCCTGTTTTTCATAGTTTGTCTAGTTAAGAGTTTTTCTATTTTGCTTAAATTCTCAAAGAAACAGATCATTGTTTCATTGATTTTTGTGTTAGTCTTCATTTCATTTATTTCTGCTCTTGTTTTTATTTATTTCCTAAAAATGTTGAATTTACTTTGTTCTTGTTTTTCTAGTTACTTGAAATGCATTAACATATTGTTCATTTGAGATCTTTCTATTTTTTGATGTTGGCATCCATTGCTATAAATTTTCCTTGTATTCTTTTTACTTTATCTCATAGGTTTGGGGATATCATCTTTCCATTTACATTTGTTTCAAGAAAATTTTAAATTTTTTTCTTATTTTCTTCCTTGTTGCATTGGTTGTTCATAAGTAAGTTTTCAATTTCCATGTATTTTTTATAAATTTAACAAAGTTGCTCTGGTTATTTATTTCTAGCATTTTTGCATGGTGGTCAGAAAAAAGTACTTGAAATAAATTCAATTTTTTTAATATATTGAGACTTTTTTGTGACCTGTCATATAAACTATCCTGAAGAATGTGCTAATGAGAAAAATGTATATTTAGCTTTCATGAAATAGAATGTCCTGGTGCAATCTGTCAGGTGCACTTGGTCTAGGGTGCCATTTAACTCTAATATTTCTTTGTTGATTTATGTCTTGATGACCTATCCATTGTTGAAAGTGTGGTGTTAAAGTCACCAACTGTTATTGTATTGGAATCTATTTTTACCTTCAGATCTGTTAATACTTGCTTTGTATATTTGGTTGCCCTGACATTGGGTATGTATATATTTAGAACTGTTATTTCCACTTGAAATAACTGTTATTTCCTGAACTGATCCCCATGTCATTATATAATGACCTTTCTTGTCTCTTTTTACTACTTCAGATTTAAAGTCTATTTTATTTGATTTTTGTATGGGTATCCCTGTTTTCTTTTGGTTTTCATTGCATGAGATATTTTATTCCATCCCTTGACTTTCAGTCTATGTGTGTCCTTAGAGGAGGAGTGAGTTTCTTATAATCTACATATAGTTGAATCTTGTATTTTTATCCATTTAAGCTACCCTATGTCTTTTAATTGGACAATTTATTCCATTTACATCCAAGGTAATTATTGATAGGTAAGGTCTTACTCTAGCCATTATGCAACTTGTTTTCTAGTTTTGTTATAGTTCCTTTCTTTTTCTCCTTTATAGTCTTTCTTGGTTATTAACTGAATTACTCTAGTGGTTAGTTTTGATTCCTTGCTTATTATTTTTATATGTCAACTATAGATTTTTTTCTTTTTGATTTCTGTGAGGCATACTAAAAACATCTTTTGATAATGACAAGGTATTTTAAAATGACAAAAATTTAACATGCTTGTAAGGTTAAGAGCAGAAACAAACAAATGAACAAAGGGAATAAACTCATAAGAAAACTCTCCAATTGCATTCAATTCCTCCTCACATTTAAAATTTTTGATATTCCATTTTATATCTTTCTGTATTGCCTATCACTTAACATATTAATGTAAGTACTATTTTAATTATTTTGGTTTTTAGTCTTCAAAGATATGAGTGATATATGCATCAAGCTCACAATTTTAGAACATTCTAAATTTGTTTATATAATTTCTCTGAGTAAGTTTTATACCTTCTCATATTTTCTTCCTATTCACTAACATCTCTTTCTTTCAGTCTGAGGAACGTTTTTTAAGCATTTATTATAGAACAGGTTTGATGGAAATATATTCTCTCAGCTTTTGTTTGTCTAGTGAAGTTTTATCCCTCTTTCATTTCTAAAAGATAACTTTACAAGTAAGAATTCTTGGTTGACAATAGTTACTTTTGTTTTCGTTTCTTTCTTTAGTACTATGAAAATCTCCTGTTACTCTCTCCTGGCCTGTAAAGTTTTCACTGAGAAGTCAGCTGTCAATCAAATTGGGACACCCTGCTAAGTATTGTTTCTTTTCTTTTGGACACTTGAGAGTCTTCTTTTTGTTTTTTATTTGTGAAAGCTTGATTATGAGATGTCTGGGGGTTGAGCTAAGTTTGACTGGTAACTTTTGCCTTTCCTGCAGCTGGATTTTTGCATTCTTCTCTAGTTTTGGGAAGTTTTCTATCATATCTTTATTATGGTTTGGAGATGAGGTGTCCTCCCCAAACTCTTATTAATACAGAAATATTCACTGGTGAAATGATTGAATTGTGAGAGCCACAACCTAATCAGGCCATCCTAGTTTAAATGGACTGAGTGGGTTGTAACTGTAGGCAGGCAGTGTATGGCTGAAGAGGTTGGTCACCGGAGGCACACCCAGCAACCCACCTTTTTTCTCTCTCTTCCCCTCTTTCTCCCTTTCTCTCTCTCTCTCTCTCTCTCTCTCTCTCTCTCTCTCTCTCTGTCTCTCCCCACCCCTCCTCTCTCTCTCTCTCTCTCCTTCCTGACCCCACCACAAGCTAGGAAGCTTCCTCTGCTGGAAACTTCCCCATGATGAACCACTTCACCTTGGGCACGGAGCAATGGAGTCACCTATCTATGGAACGAGACCTCTGAAACCCATGAGCACCAAACAAATTATCCTTCTCTAAGATGTTATTTTCAGGTGTTTGGTCAGAGTGATGAAAAAACTGACTCAAACACTTTAAATAAGGTTTCTACCTCTTTGGCATTCTCAAGTTCCTCCTCAACTGAATAACCCAAATATTTGCTCCTCTAATACTGCCCCAAAGTTTTGGTAGCTTTCCTCATTCTTCACCATTGGTTTCTATTTTTCTCCTCCAACTATGCTCTGGTTTGTGTACAGAACTTGTTTCTACAGGTACTTGGTTTTGCTATGGAACACCTGGCACAGGGCTCTAAGAGAAACCTCTCTGCTAGTTTTTGTGCCCTGCTCCCCAGTGGTTGGAGTCCTGCTTCTGGTTCTGCTGCCCAGGTGGGAGCAGGGTGATAAAATCAGTCTCTTTGTCTCCTGGCCTACCTAACACAATTCCAGTAGCTCAATCCATAAGTCTTAGCCTGGCTATAGGGGGTCTTTGGGTTTTGCCCAGACCTGGATTTTACCATAGCAAGTCTGATATTGAGCTTCAAGTCTAAGGCCAGGACTTTATTCTTTCTCCTCCCCCTAATAGAAGGCATTTCTTTTTATCCTGGGCTGTTCCGAGTTGAGAGAGGAATGATGTAATGTGTCTTATCATTTTGTTCTACTAAAAACAGTGATTACTGTCTCTCTCCTGATTTCCTTAGCTCTGGTGCTTATAACTGGCTGCATGAATTGCTGTTTGACTTGGTGTGTCTTTGGGGAGACTCTTGCCAGAAGATCTTCCTGGGCTGCGATTTTGTTCTACCCTCCATTATTTTTCTTATTTACTCTAATTGCCTTATTTTACTCTTTTTTATTTAGCTCATCTTCTTTCTTAACACATTATCTTTTTTTTTTTAAGACCTGCAAATGTGTTGTACCCTTCAAAAGAATTAGATGTCTGTTTCAGAATCTGTGTTTATCAGTGTCTAAGAGTAATGGCTTCTTACAATGCTCCTACCTAGAGAAATTACAAATAGCTACTTTTCTACAACTCGTAGGAATACATTTCAAATAAAGCTTGAATATGAAATTCAAGCCTTGTTGTCCATGCAATGCTTTTCAAATTACAAGTCATTCTGAAAGAGGGTGAAAAGAATTTTGGTGAAAGCAGCTTAGGAGAGAAGGTAAAAGCTACTACTAAGACAGGGTTGTTGATCGACCTTAACATGAAATCTGCTTTTAGTCTGAAAAAAGACTTCACTTCTGCTAACAAGTTTTATCCATTAGATGTTGGACTTTAAGACCTATTTCCAGGGTTCCTCCTTACCTCACACTTATTGAGGGAATTTATAGATTTGTACCATTATAGAAAATCTAAAGTAAACCATATTCCAGATGTGAAAAAATTTGAGACTAGAACAGAAACCTAATAAGCTCTAGACATAATCAATAAAAATCAACTTGGGGAGTATAGACATCATATAAAAACTGAGTCTCTTGATCCATAAATCATACCACATATCTCTATGTTTAGATATTCCATTTCTCTGAGAAATGTTATATCGTTTTCTGCATCTAAACATATTTATCCCTATGTATTTCACTTTTGATGCTATCATATTTCATTGTTTAATGCTATTATAAGTGGTATTTGAGCTTCAATGTATGATTGATTATTTCTAGAATTTAGAAATACATTTGTATTAATCCAATTTGAGTCCTGCACCCTCAATAAACTTAATTGGTAGATCTAGTTGCTTTTTTTCCTAAATTTCATGATTCTCTACTTAAGTAATGAGGGCAACCTAATGCATAGCAATATGAATAAGTCAGTGATATTTCTTTCTTCCCAAACTGGATACTTCTATTTTTTATTCTTTCTTTATGACATCTATTTTTTTCTTTCAGTAGCAAAGCATTTTACTATTAATTATGATTGCTAGCAGTAGCACTTTTATATAGGCTGTTTATCAGATTGAAGAATCTCTTTGATTGTTAGTTTCCTGAGGACCCTTATCAGAAATGGATGATAGACTTTGTCAAATATTTCTTCTTTACCTTTTGAGATAATTTTATGGTTCTTTATCTTGTTTGCTAATATTCTGAATTATATAGAATTAAAAAAATTTGAGCATGATATTTTGAACTATGAATACTTCTCATGCAATGTTATATTATATTTGCTAAAATTTTAAGAATTTTTACATTGCTGGTTCAGGAGAGACATTGCTCTATAGCTTTATTCATTCATTTATATATCTTTTGTCAGGTTTTCAAACTAGGGATTACTGACCTCAGAAAATGAGTTTGGAAGCACTGTTTTCTCCAACAGTTTGCAAAAGTTTATGTAGAATTTGAATGCTCTTATGTTTATTGTTATTTGTTTCTGAAAAAATATGGTTTTTCTTGATAAATATTCTGTGTGCTTTTGAAAATAAAAATTCTGCTTATGTTGGGTACAATAATCTAAAATGTCATTTGGATGATATTGGTATTCAATTACTCTATACTCTATACTCTATACTCTTAGTAATTTGGGCCTTTATCAATACAGAGAAATAAATGCAGAAATCTTTGTCTATAATTGTAAATTTGTCTGTTTCCCTTGCTTTTTTTTTTAGGTTTTGTGTTTTTATTTTGAAGTTACTACTCGGTGTATAAACATTTAAGTTTGCTATTTAACCTATAAATGTATGCCTTTAACATTATAAAATGCTCTCTATCATTGTTGGTATTCTTTATTGAATATATTCCAGTGAAAGTACCAATAATAATAATGTAACTATTTCAATGTTTTTAAATTAGTTTTAGCATAGGTATCTTTTTCCATTCTTTTATTTATAACCTACTCATGTCTTCATATTTAAAGTAGGTTTCTTATAGGTGAAATAAGGTCTTGTTTTCATATTTTTATTCAGATCTGCCAGTCTCTGCCTTTAAATTTGGATATTTAGGCCATCTACATTTTATATGATTGTTAAGATTGAGATGAAACTAGATTCTTTGTTTCTGTTGGTGGAGGGGTCTGAGTAAACTGCAGGCCTCTGCAGCCCAGTGAGAAAGACTGTTTTAGTGTTAGCAGCTAATCATAATAGGGGATGTTTGCCAGTGTCAGCTCCAAGGATTGCACTGATAAAGCCACAGAGTTCTGTATTGCTCTTAATGCAGCCTGTGCCCTCCAAGATTGCAAGAGATCCCAGCACCTCACTGCTGATTTCTTTCTGTATTCTTGTCTCTTGAATTAGAAAAATGAAATCCACCAATGAGGAAAAGTGAGTATAAAAGAATAGAATTTATTCAAGTGTGAAGAAAAGAAACAGAACTCTCCTAGGCAAGAGAATACTGATAAGGGTTACTGCTTGAATATGGTAGTCTAGGGGTTTATATAGCATGGGTCAATGCTGTTGGTCCATATTTATGCTAATAAGGTCTTGGAAAGTATCAATGCTATTGGTAAGCCCTTGAGTCTCAACTTTCTGGTATGCCCCCACCTCCATTTGCCCATAGCTCGTGGTCCAGGCCAACTATGAGGAGATGACCAAAAGGCATGCCCTGGTGTGCCTGGGCCCTGATTTGCCATACTTCAGGCCTATGCTGGCATGGTGGCCTCCAGAGCAGCTGTGGCCTCTCCCCACTGCCCATGCCCCAGCCTTCCCAGGCCTCTGGTTCCACCATTCCACTTTACTTCTCACCAGGGTTTAGTGGGTTGGCTGTGTGGCTCAGTGGCTAGGAAACCATGTCACTCTGATTAAATTTAAATCTACCAACTTGCTATTTGTTTTCTATTTGTTTTATTTGTTCCGAGTATCATTTTCCTTTTGCATTGCCTTCTTTTGGATTTACTGTTTTATTATTTATTTTATTTCATTTGTTGACTTATTTGCTTCCTGTGGTAGTATGCACCTTTAAATTATCCCAGTTTTCTTAAAGTGATGTACTTTTTCATGCAGAAGACCTATATAATGGTATGCTGCATATTTCTTCTCACAACTTTTGTGCTATTCTCATGCATTTTATTCCTACATATATCATAAAACCCAAAATACTTTGCTATTATTTTTGCCTTAATTATATTTTATAATGATTTAAAAATGCAAAAATATTTAAAAGTCTTACTTAATTCCCTTGTTCTTCATTCTTTTTCTACAGATTTGTGATTTATATGTCCATTTTGTAAAATTCTCATTCTTTCACCTGTTTTAGATTTGAAAACAATCTCAATTTTGTCTTTATTTTTAAAAGATGTCTTCACTGAAAATAAAATTCCAGACTGGCAATGTTTTTCTCTCATGAATTGAATGATGTTTTTCCTTTGTCTTCTAGGTTATGTTCTTTCTGATAAGAGAAGTATTTTGTTCATATGCATATATACATATAATCTCTCTTTTGTTCCTCTGGCAGCTTTTCGATGCTTCTTTTATTACTAATCTTAAGTAAATCATTTGGGAGGTAACTTGGTGTAATTTTCTTTGCTTCCATGTGTATGGGATTCATTAAGCTCCAATGTAATGTACTTGAAGATTTTTAAAAATTATATTTGGAAGAAGACTTCATCCATTATTCCTTAAAACATTGTCTCTCCACCCACTTTCCTTCAGGGACTACTACAATTACACATGTATTTGCTATCTGAAGTTGTCCCAAAGAACACTATATCTCTGTTTGTGGGGGTTTTTTTCTCAGTCATTGTCTATCAAAATTACCAAAATATTCATTTCAGATAGTTTATATTACTTTTCTTTAAGTCTAATAATTCTGCAGTGTCTCCTTTTTTTCTTACATGCAACTGTAAAGAAAAGTTCAACTTTAGAAATTGAATTTCAGTTTCAGTTTTTTTTGTATTTTTCATGTCTCTAAGTAGCACGTTCTTTTTGTAGTTTGCCTTCTTGAATATATGCAATGCTGTCTTTTTGGTTTTGGGTTTTTAATTTTATTTTTAGAGACTACATTTTGATTCATTGTACACAAATGGGGTACAACTTTTCATTTCTATGGTTGTACACGATATAGATTCACACCATTTGTGTAATCATACATGTATATAGGGTAACGATGTCTGTCTCATTCCACTATCTTTCCCTCTCCTGCCCCCTCCCACCCTCATTTCCCTCTACACAATCTAAAGTTCCTAATGGATATTTTGATGTTCTTCTCTACTAATTTCATCATCTGTGTCATTTCAGCCTCTATTCATATGACTTTATTTATTTTTTCTCCTTAACTCATATGTTCTTGTCTGAATTTTTTTAAATTGAGGGTTAGATATTGTTAATTTTACTTTATTTGGTGGAGGATTTCTTTTATTATTGTCCCTATAAATATTCTTGAGTGTGTTCTAGGGACAATGTTAAGTTATTTGGGAATAGTTTGATCTTTCCAAGGCTTCTTAAAATGTGCTGGGCAGGGCAGAAAACCATCTTTATTTGTAGTAACATTCTCCCTGCTATTCAGACAATAACATTCTGAGTATTGTATCTGATGCTCCATTAATTTTGAGGTTTTCTACTCTGGTTGATGAGAACATGAACTATTTCCTGCCCTATATGTGCTGATATTTTTAAGTGATTCCTTCCCTCCTCTCAGATGGTTCCCTGACAGATACATGGTAATCAGTGTTCAGCAGAATGTGGGATAGGAGAGGAGTGGGGCTCTTCAGATTTCTCTGTGCATTTCTCCTCTCTCTGGTTCTCTTCCCTGCAAATATTAGTCACTTCATCTATCTCAGACTCCCAGCTCCAGAGTGAAGAGCAGGATCATCATGAGCAGCTGCCTTGAAACTATCCTCATGCTATAAGCTGGAACCATCATAAGACTCACTTATTTCCTTCCTCTCAGAGATCACTATCCTGTTTTGATGAAGTTCAAAGTCTGAAAGCTATTCATTATGGTTTGAATCTTTAATGTCCCCCAAAAAACTCATGTGTCAGGCATTGCAGGAGTGTTCAGAGGTGAAATAATTAGACTATAAGATCTGTGACCTAATCAGTGATTTAATTCATTTGATGGATCAATAATTTGAATGGATTTACTAGGTGGTTGAAATGGTAATTTCTTGAATATCTCAGAGATGGGAAAACTATTAACTCTAGGAAATTTTATGGTTTGGATATGAGGTTTCCCCAATAAGATCATGTGATAGATAATGCAGGCATATCCAGAGATGAAATGACTAGATTAATAAAGTTGTGATCTCATCAATTACTAATCCATTTGGTGCATTAATAATTTGAAGGGACTACAGGCTGGTTACTAAAAGCAGATGGAGTATGTCTGGAGGAAGTAGGTCACTGGGGGCATGACCATGGGAATTATATATCTTTTTTTGGCTTTCTCTCCCCCCTGACTTCCTCTGTCTCTGTCTCTGTCTCTGCCTCTGTCTCTCTCCTTCCTGGCTGCCATGAACTGAGAAACTTTCCTCTACTATACCTTTTCACCATGATGTTGTGCTACACATCAGGTCTAGAGCAATGGAGTCCACCAAGTATGAAGTGAATCTCTAAAAATTAACTTACTTCCTTTAAGTTGATCTTTTCAGACATTTTGATCCCAGCATAATAAAACTGACCAACACACTATTGTTTCATATAGTTTGTTTTGTTTTATATATTTTTCAGGCAGAAGGGTAAATCTTATTCATAATGACGTATCTTGCCAAATGTGGAAGTTTCTAGAAGTTTCTATTTCATTATAATCCTTTTTATTTTTTCTGGTAAGCTTAGAATCTGGACAAATTGAATTAATAGAATAATTGTAAAATTTCCTATTTTAATTGTTGTGTTTAATAAAGCATTTAAATAAGCTTCTCTTGATGAGGAGCATGCATACTGCCATTGTGAAGTAGAGTGGGTTAATTTATGAGTGTAATTTGAAATTCACTCAGTTTAAGATTTATTCAGGACCTATGCAACAATTTCAAGAATATAACTAGTGGATTCTTTAAATAATCCAAAGATGAAACTGAGGACAGTGATCAGATCATATTTCTGGCTTAAAATACAATGCTTTTCAAGATTAAGTGAGTCTAGATCTTACCAAAATACCTAAGAAAATCCTTTTTTATTTTATTAACAATTTAAATACTATTATAACTACCTAATATTTGTATCCTACATTATCTTATTCATTAAATTTTGTCAGGTTTACTATAATTGGTGTAGAAAAAGTTATATATAATTAATTTTTATGATATTTGGTGAATTTGCATATACATATACACTTGTGTTACTATTACTATAGTCCAGGTAATAAACATCCATCATCTCCAAAAGTTTTCTTGTGGTCCTTTCGATTTGTTCTAGTTGTTTTGCTGCTGTTGTTGGTTGTTTTTTTTCCCTCCTCCATTTCAGATGGGACCATAATTACTTCTGGTCAGAGTCTGGGTCACCATGTGTGATGTGTCCTGCCCTCAAGGAATCTGGTAGGTTCCTCGTGGGTGCCCTCATCTTCTTTCAGATGGAACTGGCCCATGGGTCATCTTTATTATAGAACAGGGCCCAAATCTGTCATCAAAGCTAGAACTTGACATTCGCTTATTGATCCCACTACAGTCGGCAATATATGTGAGATTTCATGTGCCAGATCATTTATACTGTAAGTAAAATCCACTTTACTAGTTACTATGATTCTGAAGATTAGTGTTACTTATGTTTACTTCTCTACTTTCCTTAAAGTCAGAAGAGGGATAATTATAAAAACTTCAGTATTCCCATGAAGACAGAAATCCATCTCATTGACTATTTACATTTCATCTCCTGCATATATTTATTCTCTTTATCTTCAAATATTTATTTGACTAAAGAAATAAATTATCAGAGACATAAACAACTCCTTAAAGGATTTTTCAACATTCCTAGTGGTGAAATGCCTTTTAAAATATGTCATTAGTCAAATACTTTACAAAACATAAAGCAAATTTCAAGAAAGAGTATTTTTAACTAGCAATCTCATTAAAAATACTGCATGTTTCCTGGAAAAACTTATGTGGAAAGCACAGATAATAACTATACATCCAAGTGCTGGTTGCTGTAATTTACTGTTGTATCATATTAAATCCTCTCTGAATCTATTGTCCATATGGTGTAGATATATTTACTAGGGTGGTTCTAAAAACATGGTAAAAACTCTCAAGTAAGTTGAGAATAGACTTTAATTCAGATTTTTTAATGTCAAGACAGTGCCAGAAATGGAGTGTCTACCTAACTTAAAGACTATAAAGCTGTAGTAATCAAGCCTGCACAGTATTGGGAACTCACAGACACATACATCAATGACAGAGTCGACAACCCAGAAATAGTCCCACATAATTATGCTTAACTGATACTTGAGGAAGATAGAAAAGTCCTTTAAGGTCAGAAAGACGACCTTTTCAACAAACAGTGCAGGAGCAAGTGGGCTACATTGTACGGGCAAAAGTATAAAAAGAAAAAAGGATTTCAACTCACATGCCACAAACAAAAATACATGGGCTTGAATGTCAAATATAAAATTACACTTTTAGAAGAAAATGTTGGAAAAAAATCATCAGGATCTGGGGTTGGTTAAGAGATTTGATGAAGTACAATCCATTAAAGAAAAAATAAAATTGGACATTGTCACAGTTAAAAACTTTTTCATCAAAAGTCCTTGTCAAGAAAATAAAAAGACAAACTACTGGATGAGAGAAAATATTTTCAGATCACATATTTGACAAAGATCAATATCTATGATCTATAAAGAACTATAAAAATTCAGCAAACAATCCAATTTTTTTTAATAAAATGAGCAATAGACATGAAGAGACACCTTGCCAAGGAGGAACTACAGATGTCAAATGACCGTGAAAAGATGTTTGATATCAACCATTATGGAAATACAAATTAAAATCACAGTGAGATGTTTCTACTGACTTGTCAGAATGGCTAAAATAAGAAATTATGAGAGCACCAAGTCCTGGCAGGAATGAAGAGAAAATCATTCAGTGCTGGTGAGACTAGGAAAGTCACATCCAGTCTGGGAAGCCTATTGATAGTTTCTAGATGTGAAACCACCATATGACCCTGCAATTGTACTCCTGAGAAATGAAACTTTTTGTTGACACAAAACCCAGATATAAGTGGTTATCACACTTTATAAGATAAAGTAAAAAATTGGGAACAATCTGGATTCCCTTAACATGTCAATAGTTAAGCAGAACTTGGTACATTCACACCATGGAATAAGACTCCACATTTTAAAAAAAGCATACTATTAATATACATAAAAACTTGGATGCATCTCTAGAGAATTATAATGAATGGAAAAAAATCTATCTTACAAGGTTATGTACTGTATGATTTCAGTTATAAAAAGTGGGAAAGCAAACTAACGGTTGTGGGGAAAGTGTGGATGGAATACAAGTGGGTATGGCTATAGAAAAGAAACAGGGCTCTTTGTGGCAGTGGAACTGTTCTGCTTCATCAGTGTCTCAATGTTGATATCCTGGCTGGGAAACTTTGCTATAGTACTGCAAGACCTTACCCTGAGAGGAACTGGGCAAAAGATACAGATCCCCCTGCATTATTCCCTATGACTTCATGTGAATCTGTAATTATGTTGAAATATGCTTAACTTAAAGAAAGTTTTTGAGTGTCCAGACAAGGCACAAAAAGAGAAATCATAACTGATCGTGAGTGCTTAAAATGTTACTTCCAGTTTTTCCTGGAGCAACAGTATGATTAGTCTCTTTAAAATATCTAAGACTACAAACACTTAATGCACACTTTAATTTTGTCTATATCAATGAGAAAAAAAATTAAAAGGGATTTTAAACAGCTTGAAAGTTTGCAGAAAATTTCCTGCATGATCAGCCTTATTTAACTCTACTTACTTAATTGATAATTACAAATTATTATCCCCTGTGTTTGCTTTTCACTGAGAAGGGCTCTTTTAAGATCTCAGATCCAGGCAAATTCTTAAGATGTTTCTGATCACATATTGACCAGGTATGTCCTGAACATCTCTTCAAGGTCAGTGTTGTTTTGCATTATCGATATAGCAAAAGTTTTGTGGAGAGGAGTGATAAGTTTTGTGCAGGAGTGATATTGATTCTCATTTTTCTGTCCCTACTTTATTCTTCACAGTTCATCTATTTTTCATTTCTATTATCTGAATGGCTGATGGAGTACCTTTTAAAAACACTCAGAATGTCAATGTGTGAATTGAAAGATGTATCATACCATAATCATGTGTTCGCAAGGAGTTTTCACAAGGTTCATTTTCATTAGAGTCTGATTAAGTGCCTCCTCAGAGGCAAAGTGATGGTATCTGAATTATTAAGTAGATATTGCCAGCATTACTTTTCTGTCTTCTCCATAAAGAAATGACAGTTTGTGAATTAGGAGATTTTTCCAAAAATTATTTGTTGACATTTTCTAATCCCTCTTTTAATTCTCTTGGGAAAAAATGATGATTTAATAGCTCTCTGCCTTTCAATTATTACTCTGAATTCCTACAAGAGTATGTGTGAGGATTCTCAAGAGAGTTGGATGATCAACTATTCTCTTTCTCTCATGCAGAGGTTGGGATTAGTCATGGGCTGATTCCATCCACTGTGCAAAGCATTATTTAAAAACAAAAATGTGAAGGGCTCTAGTTCTTCATGAAAATGCACCATTATAATAAAATACTTCTACCACTAGGAGGAAAAAGTAAACAAAAATTGCCATTGGTCTTTTGAGAAAGCCATTTAGTCCATATTTTTACTTTAAGGATGAATATAAGTGCATAAAGATCTTTGATTATAGAAAGCTTACAAATCAATTGATTCTAGAGAAGATGTGACCAAGTTGTTTTGCAGGTTGAGATGGAGTTATGAAAGCCTGAGGATGGGAGGGAAGATGAGGAAGGACTTCTTAAAAGGGTATAGTAGGAAGATTTTTCTGTGGTATTATCTAACAATAATGTTAGATTTTGCTTGGTTTATTTATCAGAGTACTATTATAAAATTTAAGATGAGGATAGTTCAAAGAGAGTGCAAAGACTCCAGTTCTGGAGTAAAAAATACCAAGGGCTTGAATTTTCCTGTTACATTAACTTTAGCCCAGTTATTTAATTCTTAAATCTTGTATGTAAAATGTCAATTTAATAATAGTACGTATACCATTAGAACTAATAATTTCAGGCCGGGTGCTGTGGTTCACGCCTATAATCCCAGTGGCTCACGCCTATAATCCCAGTGGCTCAGAAGGCTGAGACAGGAGGAATCTAGAGTTCAAAGCCAGCCCCAGCAATTTAGGGAGGAACTAAGCAACTCAGTGAGACCTGGTCTCTAAATAAAATCTGAAAGAAAGAAAGAAAAGAGCAGGGGATGTGACTCAGTGGTTAAGTGCCCCTGAGTTCAAGTCCCAGTCCCCAAAAGAACTATTAATTTAATCCTAATGCATGTATTCAAGTTTTAGGAAGTACTTTAAAATAGTACTTTCTATTTTTATTGTTTGTAAGGTATGTTTTTGCCAATATAAATCACTGTTTTATGCAAGAAAATTAAGGATTCAATATTTATGTCTTCTTGATAATTTCCTTTTTCAGTATTTCTTTTTTTAGTTTTGAATGTTTAGTTAACAAACATCATTGATATTTAAGATGTGCATTATGCTTTAAGGTACATAGGCATTATGCAACAATTACCACAAATAAATAAACACTTCCATTACCATCCATACTATTTACTAGGTCCTCAAAGCTTTTTCATCTTATAACTGAAAGTTTGTACCCTCTTCCAGCATCTCCATTTATTCTGTCTTCAGCCCCAGTAGAGATTGCTTTACTCTCTGCTTCTGTGAGTTCAACTTCTTTAGATTTTACACCTAAGACTTTACAGTTTATGTCTTTATATATCTGCCTTATTTCACTTAGCATGATGCCCTTCAGGTCCTTCCATGTTATTGTGAAGGGCAGGGTTTCCTTCTTTTTATGGCTAAACAACATTCATTAATCAATGGAAACTTAGGTTGCTTCCACATCTTGGTTTTTATGAATCATGTTACAAAAACAAAGGGGATATAGATATCCCTTTTCAAGTTCCCACTTTCATTTCAGTTGGGTATATATTTTGGGTATATACCCAGAAATAGGATTGCTACATGAGTTGGCAGATCTACTTTTAATTTTTTGAAGAACGTAAATATGTTTTTCCAAAATGACTGCACCAATTTACATTCCTACGAACAGATGACAGTAGTTACCTTATCTCTATAACCTCACCAACATTTGTTATCTTTTGTCTTTTTGATAATAACCATCCAAACATCTGTAAGGTGACATGTTATTGTATCATTTGCATTTCTCGGATAATTAATGATGTCGAGCATCTTTTCACAGATAAAAACAAAGAAATTCCAGTGAGGGCATGGAATGAATATACCTCATTGAGGGAAGACAAAGAAATAAAAGGCATCTAAACTGGAAAGGAAGAAGCTTAACTGTCCCTATTTGCAGATAGCATGATATTATAAAAGGAAAACCCTAAAGATCTTACCAAAAAATTATGAGAACTAATGAACAAATTCAATAAAGTTTCAGGATATAAATCAATATACATAAACCAATAGTATTTCTATTTACTACCAAGGAATTTTAAAAATGAACCCATTTTATAATAGAAAAAATAAATAATAAAGAATAAAATGCTCAGGTTTATATTTATGAAAGGAGTTGAAAGATTTTTACACTGAAAACAATAAGACAGGACAAAAGATATTGAAAAAGACACAAATAAATTGAAAAGACATCCTATGATCTACACATTCGATGCAATCCCAATCATAATTCCAATGGCATTGGAAATAAAATATACAATTTTAAAAATATTAAAATAAAAATATTAAAATATAAAAATTTAAAATTTGTGTGGAATGACAGCACTACAGTATGCTAATTTTAAGTCCTCAGTGTATAAACCAAGGAGTGGGAAAACTGGGACAAATGGTAGCTCCATGCCAACGTTTCTGAGAAACCTCCCTCCTCTATTTTCCAGAGTAGTTGTACCAATTTGTACTCCCACCAACAATGTATGAGTGAAAATTTTCCCCACATTCTTGCCAATATTTATTGTTGTTTGTATTTCTGATAATTGCCATTGTGACTGGAGTAAGATGAAATCTCCGTGAAGTTTTAATTTGCATTTCTCTTATTACTAGAGATGTTGAACACTTTTTCATGTTTGTTGATCACCTGTGTATCTTCTTCTGTGAAGTGTCTGCCCAGTTCCTTAGCCCATTTATTGACTGGGTTATTTGTATTTTTGGTGTAAAGTTTTTAAGTTCTTTATAAATTTTGGAGATTAGTGCTCTATCTAAAGTGTGTGTGGAAAAGATTTTCTCCCACTCTGGAGGCTTTTTCATGTTATTGATTATTTCCTTTGCTGAGAAAAAGCTTTTTAGTTTGAATCCATCCCATTTATTGATTCTTGCTTTTATTTCTTGCACTCTGGGCATCTTGTTAAGAAAGTCTGGTCCTAAGCCAACATGATGAAGATTCAGGCCTACTTTATCTTCTATATCTGCTACCTTGCTGAATCTAACTAAATCTAGAATCATGTCCTTAGCAAACAGGGATAGTTTGAGTTCTTCTTTTCTTATTCACATCCCTTTAATTTCTTTCTTCTGTCTAATTGCTCTGGCTATAGTTTCAAGGATTATGTTGAATATAAATGGTGAAAAAGGGCATCCCTATTTTGTTCCAGTTCTTAGAGAGAATGCTTTCGTTTTTTCTCCATTTAGAATGATGTTGGCCTTGTGTTTAACATATTCAGCTTTTACAATGTTGAGGTATTTTTCCTACTATCCCTAGTTTTTCTAGTGTTTTGAACATGTTGTATTTTATCAAAAGATTTTTTTGCATCTATTGATGTGATGAATTACCTTTATTGATTTCTGTATATTGATTTCTGTATATTGAACCAACCTTGCATCACTGGGATGAACCCCACCTGATGCTGGTGCACTATTTAATATGCTCTTGTATGCACTTTGCCAGAATTTTATTAAAATTTTTGCATCTATTTTCATCAGGGATATTGGTCTGAAGTTTTCTTTCCTTGATTTGTCTTTGGTTTTGGAATCAGGGTGATACCAACTTCATAGAATGAGTTTGGAAGGGTTCCATCCTTTCCTATTTCTTAGAGTATTTCAAGGAGTGTTGGTGCTAATTCTTCTCTGAAGTTCTGATAGAACTCAGCTGAAAATCTGTCTGCTCCTGGGCTTTCATTTGTTGATAGGCTTTTGATGGTGTCTTCTATATCACTGCTTAACATTGAATGTTTAAATTGTGTATGTCCTACTAGTTCAATATGGGTAGGTCGCATGTCTCTAGAAATTTGTCAATGTCTTCAATATTTTCCATTTTATTGGAGTATAACTGTTCAAATTAGTTTCTAATTATCTTCTGTATCTCAGTAGTATTTGTCATGTTATTTCCTTTTTCATCATTAACTTTAGTAATTGGAGTTTTCTCTTTCTCTTTGTTAGCATGGCTAAGGGTTTATCAATTGTATTAATTGTTTCAAAGAACCAGCTTTTTGTTTTGTCAGCTTTTTGAATATTGTTTCTTTTGTTTCAGTATCATTGATTTCAGCTCTGATTTTAATTATCTCCAGTCTTCTGCTTCTGGTGTTGATTTGTTCTTCTTTTTCAAGGGCTTTGAGATGCAATGTTAGGTTATTTATTTGTTGACTTTCTAGTCTATTAATGAATGAATTTGATGCAATGAACTTTCCCCTGCCTTCATAGTCTCCCAGAGATTTCGATATTTTGTGTTACTCTTCTCATTTGCTTCTATTTTTTTTTAATTTCATCCCTGATTTCTTCTGCTATCCATTGGCCATTCAATAGCATATTATTTGGTCTCCAGGTGTTAGAGTAGCTTCTATTTTTATTTTGTTGTTGATTTCTGGTTTCATTCCATTATGATCTGATAGAATGCATGGTATTATTTCTATTTTTTTATTTGCTAAGAATTGCTTTGTGGTCTAAGATATAGTCTATTTTAAAGAAGGATCCATGTGCTGCCGAAAAGAAAATGTATTAGCTCATTTATGGATGAAATCCTCTATATATGTCTGTTAAGTCTAAATTATTGATTATATTATTTAGTTCTATAGTTTTTTGTTTAGTTTTTGTTTGGAGGATCCATCCAGTGATGAGAGAGGTTTGTTGTCACCCAGTATTATTGTTATGATATTAATATTGGTCTATTTGATTCTTGAAATGGAAAAGGGTTTTTTTAATGTACCTAGATGCTGCATTGTTTGTGGCATAAATATTTATGATTGTAATGTCTTGTTGATGTATAATTCCTTTAACCAGTATGAAATGTCCTTCTTTGTCCCTTCTAATTAACTTTGGCTTAAAGTCCACTTTATCAGATATGAGGCTAGAAACCCCTGCTTTTTTATGTGGTGCATGTGACTGATATTTTTTCCCATCCTTTCACCTTCAACCTGTGATGTCTTTGCCTATGAAGTCTCTTGAAGCTAGCATATTTTTGAGTCTTGTTTTTAAATCCAAACTGTCAGTCTATGTCTTTTGATTGATAGTTTACGCCATTTACATTCGAGGTTACTATTGAGATATGATTTGTATTCATAGTCATTTTGGTTTATTTCTGGTTTTTAATTTGAATTGGTTTTTCCTTTGATTGACTATTCCTTTAGCATAGTTCCTCCCTTTGCTTGTTTTCATACTTTTTTTTCATTTCTTCCTCATGGAATATTTTGCTGAGAATGTTCTAGAGTGTAGGCTTTCTATTTGTAAATTCTTTTAACTTTTGTTTATCATGGAAGGTTTTTATTTCATCTTTGAATCTGCAACTTCATTTTGCTGAATATAGAATTATTGGTTGGCATCCATTTTCTTTCAGAGCTTGATATATATTATTCCAAGACTTCCTAGTTTTGAGTGTCTGGTTTGAGAAATCAGCTAGATCCAAATTGGTTTTCCCCCAAACACAATCTTATATTTTTCTCTTGCAGCCTTTAAAATTCTATCCTATTCTTTATGTTAGGTATTTTCATTATGATGAGTCTTGGTTCTGCTCTGTTGTAATTGTGTACATTTGGGATCTTGTAAGCCTCTAGTATTTGATTTTCTATTTCATTCTCTAAGTTTGGGAAATTTTCTGATATTATTTCATTGAAAAGAATGTGTATTCCTTTATTTTGTATCTCTGTGCCTTCATGTATCCTAAAAAATCTTAAATTTGGTCTTTTCATGTTATCCCCTAATTCTTGAAAGTTCTGTTCCTGGTTTTATACCATCTTCTCTGTGCAGTTAACTTTATTTTCAAGAGTATATATTTTGTCTTCATTGTCTGAGGTTCTGTCTTCCAAGTGGTCTAGTCTGTTGGTGATGCTTTCTAATGAATTTTAAATTTGGTTTATTGATTCTTTCATTTTGAGGACTTTTACTTGATTTCTTTTTCAAAATCTCTATCTCTTTATTGAAGTGACCTTTCAACTCCTGAATTTTAGCTGTGATTTCACTCCTTACACTACCTTTTATGTCATGGATCAGTTTAACTATGTACATTCTAAACTCCTTCTCTGTCATTTCTTCTACTCTGTTGTCAATGGATTCTATTATTGGAGAATCTTGGTTTGTTTGTGGGGATTTGTTCCCTTGTTTTTTCATGTTGTGTGTTTGCCCATCTAGCAATGTGAATCTGAGGGTATACATTTTCTACCCTGTAGACTTACATTGTCCCTGAATGTTTCCAGTACCTCATCTTTAAGGGGGAGACAATAACAGTATCAAATGCAAACAATATACAGCTTTCAACCAAATAACTCCTATTAAGGCATCTATAGTTTTTTGCAATAAACAGAAATGATATTTTCAATTATCGACTACAATATAAACAATAAATTTGTAAAAGAGCTTACAATTTCAAATGGTGGACAAAGAACAGAAGTGGTGTAGGATGTGATGTTTATGAGGAAGGAGGAGAGAGGATAGAAGTAAAAATTTATAGGAAGATTGAAAGTGGAATTAATAGAGGTTTTCTGTTAGCAGGAGAAAAGACAGAGGATCCAGGGAAACAGATAAGTGAGAGGAAAAATGTATATAATGTAAAATATTTTTAAAAAATTAAAAATAGAAATAAAAAAGTAAAAAGTAAAGAATGCATAACAAAACTGTAAAACTTTAATACACTATTCAGACATCTTAGTCTTCAATAAACTGATGCATGAAAAATAGTTGGTTTCAAAAATGATAGAAATGTGACAGAAAAAGTAAAGGAAAAAATCTCAAAACTTTGAACAATTGTTTTGGTTGGAGTTCAAAAGTTTCTCAACTTTCCTTCTCGACTGGTAGGTGGGGTTGCTAGTATATGATGCTAACTCCATCCTCGAGATGGGTGTGGTTGCTGGGGTGAGAAGGTTAGTCCTGGAGGCGAAACTCCTAGAGGTGGGGTATAGGCTAAGGTATGCTCTGGTCTCTTTGCTGGGTGCCAGTTGATCTGGAGGTTTTAAGTCCAGTTGGTCCACACTGGAAGACTGCACCCCAGGAATCTCATTTGGATTACACTCAAGTGGTGTAGGAGCCTGTTTTTAGCCCATTATTTCACCTGTGGACCCAATGATTCCTGACGTCTGATTCAGTCTCCAAACTCAATCTCTCCTACCCTTACCCTTTCAAATTCCTTGTCAGGTACTTCTATTCCAGCCAGTCCTGCAAGCAGCCAAACTGGAAGGGGAGGCGGGAACCAGGTTGATTTCTGTGATCAGTAGTCTCCTGTGTAAACCTCTTCCACCCTTTATTTTCTCCTGTTCACTTAGGCAAACTTTCTGTCATGCAGTGTGAGTTTTCCCAACTCGTTTTTCAAGCCAGACCCAGGTCTGCCAGTAATTAGCCTCCCCAGTTGTCAGTCCCCATGTTGCTTGCAAAATGGTTCCTTTCACTGTCCTCTGTGGTTGATGTAGGGAAAGATGGTAGCTTCTTTCCTGTACATGCATACTGTGCAGCACAGGTTACTGTTTTGTCTGGCAGTGACTATGATCTCTAAATTCTCAGTACCCTAACATGCCTCAGTCTTCCCAAGAATGTGGGTTCCTTTAATTCCTTTATTGCTTTACTGCATTCATGGAGGGACTGTTCTGGCTTGTGCCTCCAGCTGCTGTTGCAGCTGTAAAGCTATAAGATCTTCTCATCCTCCATCTGTTTTGAGTGTCTAGTGTTATATTACAGTAAAGTCACCCCTAATTCTTGATCATTCAACCATCTTGCTTTTTGCGTCTCTTCATTCACACCACAGAGCTACCAGGAAAGCCACTCCTCTATTCTGCCATCTTCTGAAAATCTACCCCTCTAATGGCTTGACTTTAAACATTTTATGTAGAGAATGCACTTCAGAGTATTCTGAATATATTCCATAAATATAAATTCTTCTTATTTTTAAAATTTTTAATCATGAGATACTTCAAATATATAAAAATACTGAAAATAATACCACCTGAATATATACAATACTATGTGTCCACCCATGCAGATTTTTTTACAATAAAATTTATAGTATTTGTTTCATTTATTTTTTCCAAAAATAAATCTCCTACATAACAATTAAAACCCTTCAATTTTAATTACTGCCACCCCTTTCCCTAGAAGGAAGCACTAGCCTTAATTTAGTATGTATTATTCCCATGCACCACATTTTTAAAATTTCCTACATTCATACATATGAATTAATAATGTATGGTGTTATGGTGCACTATTTATAATAGTGCCATATATTAATATTTTAGAATGTTTCAAAATTTTATATAACTCAGTATTCTGTGAGTATATTTTTACAGTTGATTTTTCTTATAACCACATTAATATATTTAGATCTAATTCATTAACTTCAATTATTATATAGTATTAAATTTTATTTTTAATGATGATTTTTATACATTCATTATTCATTATTATTATCTAATAACAAATAACTGAATTTTTCTATATTTTCCTAGTAACATCCAGTGCATAATTCCTTGTGCACATGTATGCTAGGAAATGGTAATGTAACCTAAGTTGTTCTGTTGTTCAGTATTATCTAGAATTTGGGCATTCCTAATTTTATAAGACATTGCCCAGTTGCTTTCAGTAGAATTTGCATTCATTTATACTTCTGACAGTAATACATAAAAGTTTCTATTTGCCAAATTTGTTAGACACTTTAATCTTTGGCATACTCATAGAAATTTATTTTGCTATTACTTCAACATTTCCATGATTAGTCATGAGTTTGACATTTTTCATATCTTTGTTAGCCATTAGAGCTGCTTATTCTTTGAATTGTCTTAAATAAATCTCATTTTCCTATTGTTTCTTTTTATTATTTTATAGTCATTCTTTAAATAAATATCCTTTTTCTAGTGAGCAGGCTGCTTTTTAATTTTACTTTTTCAAAATTTCATAATAGATTTTCTTTGAACTGAATTTTTTATCTTAATATAATAAAATGTATAGTCTTTCCCTTTAACATTTGTGTTTTTGCCCAATGCAACGTATTTAAGAAACAGTTCCATGCCTCCAAAGTTAAAAGTAATCTTTTATGTTTTATAACTGTTCATATATGAACTTAGACTATAATTTTTCTTTTTTGTTCTTGTCCAACTTGGTTAAAAGCATTATGAAAGTCAAATATCTTCCCACCTTTGTGTGTGTGTGTGGTGCTAGGGATTGAACCCAGGGCCTTGTGTTTGCAAGCACTCTACCAACTGAGCTACATCCCTAGCCCCTCTTTCTATCATTTTTTTAAACAAAAAAAGAGCACACCGAACATATTATATGACTAAGGCAGCGGGGTATTAGACTCTTATTCCCACTTTTTCTATTGTCTAGAATTACTTACATGAAATATGATTGCTTTTCTTCTAAAGCTTAATAGAACTAAATTACATAGATATCTAGAATTTTCTCCTGATATAAGCAGTCCTGTAACACCACACCTACAATCTACCATTAACATTTCGCTCTACTTGCTCTGTCACATATTTGTTTCTCTGTCCATTTCCCTCTCTGACTAGGATTTTTAGTTAGTAAGTAGATTTCAACTTTTAATTTATGATGAATAGATTTCATCTCAATTTTCACATTTTTGGAATAATATGATCCATGCTATAATAACCAGCTGTTATATTTTTAACTTTGCCTCTGTGCTTTTTTACAAATTGACCACTAACAAGTTCAGGAAACAAGTTTAACAAACTACAGCAAATCATTGTTAGATAATATCATATGACCACAGTGCAATATAATTAGACATTATTGACAAAAAGATATTTCAAAACATTTCTATACATTTGGGAGTTCTAAACTTTTCTGGTACATTTTAATTTAGTGTGATTTATATGATGATGTTCTGTTTGTTACATATGTTGTATATGTTACTTGCCAGTAACATCAACTGTGTCTACAGCATTTAACTAATTTGTGGTTATATTCAATATGCATTTTTCTTTTATGCTACATTAGTTCAAATCTCATTTTATGTCCTTTAATAAGATATTAAAGTTGTATTTTTATAGGTCACATGCTGGTTTTACATATCATCTCAGGATAAATAATTTTAAACCAAACTACTCTTCCTGTGGGATTCCATATAGAGTTCAGCGGATTTGCAGTCCTCAGTACATGTCTCCCTCACTTGTTTCAACATGTCTCAAAACTGTCATCCCATCTGTTCTTGCTGTGAAATGGCATGTGTCACTGACTTTTATTGCTCAGATTTCTGTTCCTATCGATATTACTTGTTCTTTTCCTGACTCTAAAAAGGAATACTTAAAGAAAATTTTCTGGACACACAAAATGACACTTGTACATTTTTTCTAAATTTTTCTTATAATTGGAAGAATTTTCCACTGATGTTCAGAATGAGTAATATGGAGACTTCTGGATTGAACACTGTATTTAAATTTTCTTTATTTCATTAGTTTGTTGGACTCAAAACTGCATAGGAACCTAGACTTAAAAACAGCAGCTCACACTTCCTGGGTGTCTCCTGTGTGACATGCATAGTTCTAGGGCATTTATATACCTGGACTCACAGAGTTTGGATGTAGACATGTTATTTCAAAGTAGTTATAAACAGTATTTTAGTGTTTTTTCTATAGTGAGATGTATTTGATGTTATTCTCACCAATTTGTTTCAGGTGGAAAATTAGTTTTAGTTCAGAGTCAGTATTAGTGAGTTTAGCAATAAACAAGTTTTCTGCATTTTCCTCTTGCCCTCATGCTTAAGATTAAGTCAAGATTGCTACAACACATTAGATTAGCATAATTTCAATTATTATTTGCATAGGCTATGGAAAATATGCAAAATCAGTCAAATGTAATTTATTATTTGGCTTCTAATGCACTTAAGTCTTGCCATAGACTGAATGAGATGGCAGATGATTCTTGCAATTCTTTTTATTGTTTTCCTTTCCATTCAGTTGATACTGTTTTCAAAAGCTATATTCACTGCCTCGACATGTTTATTTAATGGTTATGTTAGTATTTAAATAAACGAGGGTAAAGCGCATGCACAGTTCTCACATACACTATAGAGGCAGGATCTACCTTTATTACATTTTCCTGCCAACTGAGATTTCCAAGAGACAATTGTTTACAAATGCACTTAACTATGCCTCACACTTCTTTTTTTAAGCTCCACAATATATCACTGAACCAAGAGTTTCAAGTTTTAACTCTCTTTTGATTCAAATTATTTAACCTTCCTCTTACTCTTCTCTATTCTGGGTGAAACCTCCTTCCTGATCACTACATAGATGAAGGTTTGCCTTTAGCCAGGATCTGCCCTGTTTTCCCCTTAATGAAAAGTAAATAAAACAAAACATCCAAGCCTTTTAATGTGCATTGAAATATGCCATTCCTGGAGATTCTGATTTCTGTCATGCATTTATTCACTTTGAAAACCTAGATTACTAGTTAATCATTGTTTCCTTTTCCCTCACACTTCAATGTAGATTTGGGTTTTCCAAGAAGAGCCCTATTGACATTTTAGTACCAATAAGTCTTGCTTGTGAGATGTCTGGTCTATAAATTATAGAATGTTTAGCAGCATCCCTGGTCTCTACCTTGCAAATGCCAGAGCAACTCTTGACAATTGTGACAACAACAACAACAAAATATCAGATTTCTCTAATCATTGCCAGAGGTCTCCTTGGGGGCAAAAGTAATCCCCCAGCTGAAAACTACAGGTAGAGTATATTTAAATATACACTATATTTAGCTAGTTGTAAATAATTTCAATATCTTATGCAGAAAATAATGCAGAAAGTAAAAGTGATTATTATTGCAAATGTTTTGACATTTTATATTTACATGAAAATATAATATTTAAGAAATTAACTGGTTTTATAAAAAATAATTAAATAATCTAGAACATGGGAATAATGTTAATATGACCGAGAGAATATTGTATTATAGCTACCCGGGTGTAGCAGCTGGCTCTTAGGCATTTCATATTACAGTGATTGAGATGTATTATGTATTTTTCTGTTCAGCTATTTCAAAACTCTTATTCTTCTCTAGAAAATATGTATAGAGAAGGAGATGCAGAAATGAAAAAAACAAAGTGTGATTGCATTAAAGCAAAATGTTGCTTGAAAATAGTTCTTCTGAAAATATAATCTTCAAAATTTAGGGAATACAGACTTTGCAATTATCTCATTTTTTTCCCAAATCACTGCATACTTTTGCAGATGTCCAAAAAATTAAAGTTCTACTGATTTTAGTCAGCGAAAGAGTGCTGTAAATGATCAAAAATCATTTAATAAATCCCCTTTTGCCTTTTCTATTACTATTAAAACACTTAATAATAATATTCTGGTTAAACTTTTGGGGATCTGTTTTTATGACTAGATTTTTTAAAATCATTTTTTAAAAAAAAATTTTGGTGTTTGCGATGGACCCCAAGACTTCTAGATATGTGCTCAACCGTAGACCAAATGATTAAAAATTGATTTACCATATGTGTGCATCTTCAACCTGTGGTTTCTCTTTATATTTTCAAGATACATCATGAAAATATATATTTCATTCATTTGTAATGGATATAGAAATTTTCTCTGTGAGAATATGCCATGGAGAATTTGTACCTCCCCAACTATTTCACTCTGTTTTGTGCTGCTATAATGAAGTACCTGAGACTAGGTAATTTATAATGAATAGAAATTTATTGGCTCACAGTTCTGGAGATTGGGAAGTCCAAGATCAAGGTATCAGTGTCTGGTGAGGACTCTCTTGCTGTGTGACCCCTTGAGGGAAAAGCAAAAACAAAATAGGAGGTTGAACTTGTCCTTTCATGAGGAACCCAACTCCGACAATGATAAATCCACTTTTGTGATAACAGCATTAAGCTATTCACAGAGGAAGAGCCCTCATGGACTATTCACCTATCATTAGGTTTCACCTCCCAACACTGTTCATTGGGGATTAAGTTTTCAACACATGCTTTTTTAGGATACATGTTAAAAACCATAGCACTCACTAATATACACTGAGATTATTCCCGATGTTTCCTTATTGCAAATGATGCTGCAATGAAAAGTCATCCATGATTTCCCGTGCACCCACATGAGAGTTTGTGTGTAGCAGATTATCCAGTGCTTTGTGCACATTGTTGTCTTTCTTACCTATTGCTAAGTAACTCCTGAAAGCAATTATGTGGATATTCACTCCCAACAAAATTACTGAAAAATCTCCATTTACCTTCATTCTTTGCAACAGTTGATAATTTTTTTCTTATAATCTTGGTTAATGTGATAGACTCATAATTAGTATTTCTTGGTTTTCTGCCTATTTACAGGACCTGTCCAACCTGCTTCCACAGACCACACCACTGATAGGTCTATTACTAAGCACATAGACTGGCCCAGTGAAAGCTGTTTTGAAGTACATGTGAAAATAACTTGGATATATATGTTAGAGCTCTGCTACACATATGTGTATATGAGACCTTTGGGAATGGGAATGTACCAGGGTTGGACTAAGTCCAGCTAGTGGAGGTCAGAGGAATTCTTTCCATGTACCACCACATGTGGGTTCCCATGTGTATGCTCGCCCCAGATCCCACAAATATCAGGGGTATCTCATGTTTGTGTGTTTCTAAGTTCTCTATCAGGCTTAATTAGTCTTTTTTCTGTTCATATACCAACATTACATTGTCTTAATTAATATAACAAAATGAATCAAAAGGATATTTCCCCTACCGATTTTGTTCAATATAATCTTATTTATTTTTTTGTTCTTTTTGTTTTTCTACTTCATAAATTTTTGGATCAGCCTATCAGGTTTTCCCCTCTCCCAAAAGTGTGTCCTTTAAACTAACTGATTAAAAAATAACTGCTTTATTCTTTTTTTAATTTAGAAGTTTTCCTTTAGCCTTATCTATGGATTTTCTTTCTCATTTTTAACTCTCACATATTGTTAACCTCTAAATCAGTTGTTCTAGACCAGGAATTCTTTTGCCCTCCAAGGGACATTTGGCAATGTGTGGGGACATTTCTTATTGTCACAGCTGGAGGAAGAATTGCCACAGGCATCTAGTGTATAGAGACCAGAGATGCTGCTGAACATCCTACAATACACAGGACAGCTCACATAACTGTTACCTGACCTAAAAATGCCAACAGTGGTCAAGTTGAGAAACTCCACTCCAGATAACTTAGGAACATGCAGATTTTGTTACGTACACTTAATTATACATGTGCAAGGGGGATTATGTTGTTATTAGTATTAACATACTTATTTTCCTACTCAAGCCTCTTCATCTGGGAGTCTTAAAGCAATTTACTAATGCTACCTTGATAATCCTGGCCCAATGCTCTTCAAACAGGTGACAACACAACTGCCCTTGTTTTATTATTTCAGGGAGACAGATAGATTAAGTGCTCTACCTGTGTTCATTACAAAAGAAAAACTATTGAAAACTTATTTGATGAATGGAATCTTCTGTTTCATCCATTATGTGACAGTTGATAGTTTCTTCCTTTCTTCTATCTATAAAAGTTGGATGACTTTCTCTCAGGCAACAAAACACTTCCCACTTTTTAACATGCTATTAAATTTTAGGCATCTAATACTTAGCAAAGAAAGGAATCTAATTTTAATACACATTTTAAAAAATACATATTCTTGGGTAGGTAAACATATTTTCCTGCTTTTAAGTAAAACCTAAGGAAAATTTTCAAAAAAGATTGTAATGGTTTAGTGATTTAGAATCCCCTAATAAATTAGTTTTGTGTAGGATTTTACTAATTGAAATTAAACACCACATCAAGCAGAGGCCCAGCCACCGGGCCTACTGGGAAAATCTCCTGTGCCTAGGAGAGGCCCATGCCCCTGCCCATGGTCTAGTGCCTACCCTGCAGCTGACCATCTATCAACATAGGGGTCACCTTTGCCCACTAGCATTGATTATTCCAAACCTGGATGCCACCATTCATAGTGGGACAGCACCCTTCTTGGGACACTGCATTATCAAGTTCCTCTCAGGCATCAGACTACTGAAAACTAGGAGGTTTGAACAGTACAGTATAATTTTATTGCAGAATTTTTAAAATTAGTAGTATTATTACAATTATTCCTATTATACCTACTATATTCCTACTTTTTTCTTTAATTAATATTTGTCTCACTCTATTTCCTCTTATATGTCTTTTTCCTTCAAGACTCTTTCTCCCTTTTCTCATGCTAACAACCTATATCTTTTAATTCTGCTTTCACTATTCCTACAATATAGTATCTCTATAGACTCAGTTCTTGTGTCATTAATGTTATATCCTACACCCCTCCTCATCCTCTTTGTCCACCATTAGAAATTGTGGTCCTTATTGCAAATCTATTGGTTATGCTGCAGATAATAATTTGAACACATCATCTCCGTTTATTAAGACAACATAGTTAATATCTTAAAAGGGGCTTTTTGGGCTAAGGACGCATATTGTTTGAATGGTGTGCTGCTAATATTAATCCCTCAATTCAAGGTGAGGTACTGGAAATCTGCAGGGACACTATGAGTCTATAGGAGGGAAACTTCAATACCTTGATTCGCACTGCTAGAGGGAAAGATACATGAACAACATGAGAAAACAAATGAAGAAAGTTTCCCAAACCTAGATGCTATATCAATAGAATCCAATGACAACATGGCAGAAGAAATGTCAGAAAGGGAGTTCAGAATGTACAGAATTAAAATGATCCAAGAGGCAAAAGATGAGATAAGAGAGCAAATGCAGGCAATGAATGATCACACCAATAAACAGTTAAAAGAGCAAATGCAGGAAGCAAAAGATCATTTCAATAAAGAGATAAACCTTCTGAAAAAAAAAAAAACAGAAATCCTTGAAATGAAGGAAACAATAAACCAAATTAGAAACTTAATAGAAAGCATAATCAATAGGCTAGATCATTAGGAAGACAGAACCTCAGACAATGAAGACAAACTATTTAATCTTGAAAACAAAGTTGACCAAACAGAGAAAATGGTAAGGAATCACAAACGAAAACTCAAAGTATTAAGGGATATAATGAAAAGACCAAATTTAAGAATGATTGGGATTGAGGAAGGCACAGAGATACAAACCAAAGGAATGAATAATGTATTCAATGAAATAATATCAGAAAATTTCCCACATCTGAAGAATTAAATGCAAAATCAAATACAAGAGGCTTACAGGATACCAAATGTACAAAATTACAATAGATCCACACTGAGGCACCTTATAATGAAAATACCTAACATACAAAATATAGAATTTTAAAAGCTGTGAGAGAAGAGCTCAGATTACATACAGAGGGAAACCAATATGGATATTAGCAGATTTCTCAGCCCAGACCCTAAAGAAGGGCTTAGAACAACATATTTCAAGCTCTGAAAGAAAATGGAGGCCAACCAAGAATCTTATACCCAGCAAAACTTACCTTCAGATTGACTAGGATATAAAATCTTTCCATGATAAACAAAAGCTAAAAGAATTTACAAATAGAAAGCCTGCACTACAGAACATTATCAGCAAAATATTACATGAGGAAGAAATGAAAACAACGATGTAAGTCAGCAAAGGGAGGAACTAACCTAAAGGAATACCCAATTAAAGGAGAGACCAAGTCAAGTCAAAAGCCAAATATAAGCCAAAGTGACCAGGATACATCATATCTTAATAATAACCCTGAATGTTAATGCCAAAACTCATTAATCAAAAGATATAGACTGGCAGACTGATTAAAAAGAAAAACTCAACAATATGCTGCCTTCAGGAGACTCATCTCATAGAATAAGATGCCCACAGACTAAAGGTGAAAGGATGGGGAAAAAACATACCACACACATAGACTCACTAAAAAAGCAGGGGTTTCCATCCTCATAGCAGATAAAGAGGACATCAAGCCAAAGTTAGTCAGAAGGGATAAGGAAGGACATTTCATACTGCTTAGGTGAAGCATAAATGAACAAGACATAATAATAATAAATATATATGCCCCAAACAATGGAGCATCTATGTACATCAAACAAACACTTCTCAATTCCAGGAACCAGATAGACTACAACACAATAATACTGGGTGACTTTAACACACCTCTCTCAAGACCAGACAGATCTTCCAAACAAAAACTGAACAATGAAACGATAGAATTCAATAACACAATCAATAATTGAGACTTAAGAGACATATATAGAATATTCCATCCATCAATGAGCAATACACTTTTTTCTCAGCAGCACATGGATCCTTCTCTAAAATAGACCATATGTTATGCCACAAAGAAACTCTTAGCAAACACAAAAAGATAGAGATACTACCTTGCATTCTATCAGATCACAATGGAATGAAATTAGAAATCAATGATAAAATAAAAAACTAATCCAACAACTGGAGACTAAATAATGCACTATTGAATGATGCATGGATAATAGAAGACATCAGGGGGGAGATAAAAAAGTTCTTAGAGGTAAACAAGAATAATGATACAACATATCAAAATCTATGAAAGCAGTGCTAAGAGGAAAATTAATTGCATGGAGAGCATTCAATAAAAGAAGAAAAGGTCAACAATTAAATGACCTAACATTACAGATCAAGCCCTAGAAAAAGAAGAAGAAATCAACACCAAAAGTATTAGAAGACAGGAAATAATTATAAGAGCTAAAGTCAATGAAATGGAAACAAAAGAAACAATTCAAAAAATTGACAAAATTTGGTTGTTTAAAAAAATAAACAAAATTGATAAACCTTTAGCCACACTAACAAAGAGAAGGAGAGATAAAACTCAAATTACTAAAATTCGTGATGAAAGATCTAAACAAGTATATCAAATAAAAACAAAGAACCAGTGCAGGATCCAGGAGCCATTCTGGAGCCATACCTCACAAGCATAATTGAAACCTATTCCTCACTAAATATTCACTCAAACCTCATTCACAAATAGTAGTAGTTTTGATGCCTTCTGTAAGCCAGGAATCATAATTAGTCCTCAGGAATGGGAACTGTTTAACATCTGATTTATGTCCTTCTCTAATGACCTGCTAAATGTGGGGACCAATCAAAAGGAGATTCTGCTTAACTGAAAGTAGAAACAGCTATTTTAAAAAAAGATGCAGACTGAGTGACAGACTGAGTCGCCATAGGTGAGAAAGACTTATTATGGACAATTTCGGATAGCCAAAAATAATCATGAACTACTTTAATCTAGTAGACCCTGCCTAAGAGTATTTAAAAAATGGAGCATCTGATTGGTTAATATCACCATAAGGATTTGCAATGCATAGAAGGAAAATCTAGGACATGATACTGTAATAAAATAGGTTCCAGCTTCTGTGACTGATGCTACTTAATATACAATCACTGTACCATGGTTCTTTAACAATTGAATTATAACTATAGAATAAAGAATTTTTTCTACATGTAAAAAAAAAATTCGTGATGAAAAAGGAACTATCACGACAGACCCTATAAAATACAAAACATAATTAGAAACCACTTTGAAAATCTATACTCCAACAAAATAAAAAATCTCAAAGACATCAACAGGTTCCTAGAGACACATGATCCACCCAAACTGAATCTAGAGGACATACACATAATTTAAATAGATCAATTTCAAGCAATGAAATAGAAGAAGTCATCTAAAGCCTACCAACAAAGAAAAATTCAGGACCAGGTGGATTCTAAGCCAAGTTCTACAAGATCTTCAAAGAAGAACTCATTCCAATACTCCTCAAAGTATTCAATAAAATAGAAGAGGAGAGAACACTTCCAAACTCATTCTACAAAGCTAATATCACCCTGATACCAAAACCAGACAAAGACACATCAAGAAATGAAAACTTCAGGCCAATATCCCTAATGAACATAGATGCAAAAATTCTTAACAAAATTTTAGCAAATCGCATACAAAAACATATTTAAAAGATAGTGCACCATGATCAAGTGGGTTTCATTCCAAGGATGCAAGGTTGGTTCAACACCCAGATATCTATAAATGTAAATCATCGCATCAACAGGCTTAAAGTTAAGAATCACATGATTATTTCAATAGATGCAGAAAAAGCATTTGATAAAATATAGCACCCCTTCATGCTCAAAACACTAGAGAAAATAGGGATAGTAGAAACATACCTCAACATTATAAAGGCTATCTATACTAAGCCCATGGCCAACTTTATTCTAAATGGAGAAAAACTGAAAGCATTCCCCCTAAAAACTGGAACAAGGCAGGGATGCCCCCTTTCACCCCTTCTATTCAACTTCATCTTTGAAATTCTAGCCAGAGCAATCAGACATACCAAAGAAATTAAAGAGCTACAAATAGGAAAAGAAGAACTATCACTATTTGCCGATGACATGATTCTAAATTTAGAGGAGCCGAAAAATTCCACCAGAAAAATGCTGGAATCATAAATGAATTCAGTAATGTAGCAGGATATAAAATCAACACTCATAAATCTAATGCATTTTTATTCATAAGTGTTGAATCCTCTGAAAGAGAAGTTAGGAAAACTACCCCATTCACAAAGGCCTCAGAAAAAATAAAATACTTGGGAATTGATCTAACAAAAGAGGTGAAAGACCTTCACAATGAGAACTACAGAACACTAAAGAAAGAAATTAAATAAAATCTTATAAAATGGAAAGATCTCTCATGTTCTTGGATAGGCAGAATTAATATTGTCAAAATGGCCATACTACCAAAAGTGCTATACAAATTCAATGCAATTCCAACTAAAATCCCAATGATGTTCCTCATAGAAATAGAGAAAATAATCATGAAATTAATTTGGAAGAATAAGAGACCCAGAATAGCCAAAGCAATCCTTAGCAGGAAGAGCAAAGCAGGTGATTTCACAATACCAGATCTTCAACTATAATACAGACCAACAGTAACAAAAATGGCATGGTATTGGCATCAAAGTAGGCAGGTAGTCCAATGGCACAGAATAGAGGACACAGAGAACAACCCACATAAATACAATTCTCTCATACTAGACAAAGGTGCTAAAAACATACAATGGAGAAAAGATAGCCTCTTCAACAAATGGTGCTGGGAAAACTGGAAATCCATATGCAGCAAAATGAAACTAAACCCCTATCTCTCACCCTGCACAAAACTCAACTCAAAATGGATCAAGGGCCTGAGAATTAGACCAGAGATCCTGCACCAAATAGAAGAAAAAGTAGGTCCAAATCTTCATCATACCCACTTAGGACCAGATTTCCTTAACATGACTCCCAAAGCACAAGAAATAAAAGTAGGAATAAATAATTGGGAAAGAGTCAAACTAAAAAGCTTTTTCTCAGCATAGGAAATAATCAACAGTGTGAATAGAGAGCCTACAAAGTGGAAGAAAATCTTTGCCACACACACTTCAGATAGAGCACTAATCTCCAAAATAAATAAAGAACTTAAAGAACTTTACACCAAGAATACAAATAACCCAATCAATAAATGGGCTAAGAAAATGTGCAGACACTTCACAGAAGAGGATCTACAAGCAATCAACAAATACATGAAAAATGTTCAACATCTCCATTAATAAGAGAAATGCAAATCAAAACTACCCTAAGATTTCCTCTCACCCCAATTAGAATGGCTATTATCAAGAATACAATCAACAATAGGTGTTGGTTAGGACGTGGGGAAAAAGGTACACTCATACATTACTGGTGGGGTTGCAAATTGGTGCAGCCACCCTGAAAAGCTGTATGGAGATTCCTTAGAACACTTAGAATGGAACCACCATTTGACCCAGCTGTCTCACTCCTTGGCCTATACCCAAATGACTTAAAATCAGCACACTACAGTGTTGCAGCCACATTAGTGTTTATAGCAATTCAATTCACAACAGCTAGATTGTGGAACCAACCTAGATGCCCTTCAATAGATGAATGGATAAAGAAACTGGTATATATACACAATGGAATATTATTAAGCCATAAAGAATAATAAAATTATGACATTTGCAGGTAAAATGGATGGAGTTGGAGAATATCATGCTAAGTGAAATGTCAATCCCAAAAAACAAAAGGCTGAATGACTTCTCTGGTAAGTGGTTGATGATACGTAATGGAGGCAGGGGAGGTAAGGGAAGAATGGAAGAAGGATGGATTGTGTAGATAGAAATGAAGTGTGGGGAGAGGGCAGGGGAAGGAAAGATAATAGAATGAGACAAACATCATTACTCTATGTACATGTATGAATACACAAATGGTATGACTCTACTTTGTGTACAACCAGAGAAACGATAGTTGTACTCCATTTGTGTACAATGAATCAAAAAAAGTTAAAATTAAAAAACTGTTAATCTGACAATAAATTAAAATATTTCTCATTGAAAAAAAGAACTAAATACCACCATTAAGGCTTAGACTTAATATTTACAAGCAAACTATAGAGCTGGAGGTATAGGTCAGTGTCTGAATGCTTAACTACCATGTGCAAGGCCTTGGGTTTGATCCCTAGGACTCCAAACAGAGAAAAATAATAAAAACAATCTATCTTGCAGTAATTCTGAAAATATTATTACCAAATCATAAATTCATACATGATAAAAAAAAAGTGTAATTCATTTTGAGGGCACTAGTCACAATAATAAAGTCATCCTCTTTACTCTCAAAGCTAGTGAATTACATTTCAGCATGTAAATAAATGGTTCATGGATTTTGTATCAACATTATATGGAAATATGGATTAATGACTTCATATCTTGGTCTTAATGGGATTATACACAATATTGAGTTGCCAGTTGCATTTTCTTTTATCTAGCTGATGTTTTGCATTTTCTCTACTTCCAGATCCCACATATGTGCTATGAAAGTATAACTATGCTGAGATGATTACTACATAGCCAGTTCTCCTTCTCCTCTTGGACATATGGGAACTACAGTTCCTGGGAGGTTTCTTAGGGAGGTAGGCCCATGTGATTAGTCTGAACAAAGAAACAGGAAGGGAAAAGGCAAGAGATGCCTCCAAGATAAGGCAGCAAAAACCCACCATGCAATTCTTGTCTTTCCTTTCCCCTGCCACAGTACCCTGAAGTCTGTGTTGAAGTGTCAGTTCCTCCCTTATCCAGGACCCTTGAGTGACTCTGATTTGCCCTGCTTGGAACATGTCACTTGTTACTTCACTGTACTAAACCACTGGAATTCATGGTGACTTGTTTGCCACAGGGTCACCTAGTTTACCTGACAATCTGGCAGTGCTGCCTGCTGCTAATGCAAAAACATTGGAAGACAAGTGATTGCAACCACATGCTTATGAAATGCACTTATCTTTTCAAAGGGAAGAATAATCAGAATACAGGATTATAGCATAAGTTCTAGTAGTATTGCTACCACTATTATCTAATACTTTGACTAAATTAAATTTTATGTCAGTTCATGTGTATAAACATTATCCAAATAATTAAAATAACCTGTGCCATAGTTTCCTTACCAAAATAATGTTATAAAAAATTAGCAAAATGACAAATTTTGGAACATAGTGAGCTTTTCAGAGAATGTACTTGAATAACAGCATAAGTTTTATCTGATCCTTCAGGGAACACACAAATCAAGGAGTGGTGGTTATGCAATTTTGGATCCATAAATATATCGCTAGGTGATGTAAATTGACATTATGTACCTAACCTAGTTCTTTCTTCTACTTCCTCTCCTTCTGGAAATGATGCAACCCAGAGATGTAACAATATTTCTCTCATTTCTGAGTGAGCCTTTCCACCTACCTGCAAGGAGATGTACTTCTCAGGAAAAAAAGTAAAAGACTTTAAATCTTAAAATTTCACTTAGCAAGAGGAACCAGGTCTCAATGCTGCCAGAGTAACCTCTTCCACATCTAACAGTAACCAGAAGGGATTTGTCTTCCTTTCTAGAAGCAAACCTTAGATCAGTAAACTTCCAGCTTTTTGACTTCAAACAGGTCATTGGATCTCCTGTGGAACTCTGGAGGAAAGTCTTCCTCCAAGACAATGAATATATGTGAAAGACTTGGCCCTGAAATGGAATAGTGATTGGGTTTAATGTGCAATATGATTTAGAGCTTTGATATCTTTGGAAACTCTAAAACCTAAAACAACTACTTCAAGCTAGGTAGCCCAAAAAACCTCTTAGTGAGTTCAAGATAAAATATTTCAAAATAGTTACAGGCTCTGCACCTTTAAGTTCTGCAAAAGATCAGCTTGCATCTCAATCTGCTTTGCTGTTGACTTAGAGAAAATTCTTTGTCTTTCCTTAGATACCAGAGTTTGTTCTTGTCATAAACGAGACCTCCATCTCTCACCATGGGACCCCAACTCCAAACCCATAGCCACCTCCATTCTTCCCAGAATTCAGAAAGTAGTTCATCACGAAGACTGACTTCAACATTACCTGGAACTGCAGATAACTTATTGTTACTGGTGATATTGATCTTCTGGTATTAAATTGTGCTATTATCATACCTCTTTATTGGTACATATTAATTTTACAAAAGAATGGGTTTCATCGTGGTATATCATACATGTATATAATGTTATTTGATCAGTTTCACTCCTCAATACCTCCCCTTCCCCTCTCCTGTGCCCTCCCCTTGGTTCCCTTTCTCTACCCTTCCACTCCCACAATGCCCTTTTTTCCCTTTAGCTTTCACATATGACAGAAAACATATGGTACTTGTCTTTTTTAATCTGGCTTATTTTGCTCTCCAGTTCTATCCATTTTCCTGCAAATGACATAATTTCATACTTCTTTATGGCTGAGTAAAACTCCACTATGCATATATGCCATATTTTCTTTATCCATTTGTCTGTTGGAGGATATCTAGACTGATTCCATAACTTGGCTGTCATGAACTATGCTTAATGCACATGGGTAGGCTTGTATCACTATAGTATTCTTTAATTCTTTCAGAGAAACACTAAGGAGTGGTTTATCTGAATCATAGGACAGTTTTTCAGGAATTTCTATACTGATTTTCATAGTAGTTATATCAATTTACTGTTGTTCCCACCAACAACTATTATCATTTCTAAGAGAGGGGGACAGCCTAATCAGACAATGACTGATGATTGAAATCTTACTTTTTTAAATGCTTTATTGTTCAAAATTCTAGCCTACCCTCTTAACCCTTCCCCCTCTGTCACCACTACCAAGACAACCAAATCCTTATCTTTGGTGTAATTGTTTTCTACTGGAGATGGTTTGTAAGACAAACAGCAATTCTGTAAAAATCTTAAGGAAAGAAGTCTAATGATGCATTTAATATTTTCATACTCTTTTAATTTATTTTTAGCACAACATTGAAGAGCTCAGTTCATAATGGATAGATTCCAAATGGGTACAATCTTTTTTAAATTCAATGATGTTTCTCAAAATAACATTCCTTTGTTCGGTCACTACACTAAGTTAGAAATAATTAAGGTAAGAGTAGAAACTCTCTCTCTTTCTCTCTCTCTCTCTCTCTCTCTCTCTCTCTCTCTCTCTCTCAGTAATCAGTAAGATGTATTCTCTCTCTCTTTAGTCAATAATGGTCCTGAAAGAGAACAAAACAGAAGGCATCACTAATACCAGAAACTGTGAAACTGTGATAAAAGATCTTCACAAATTATGAGATGTGATTCATAGTTTTTTTTTGTTAATTTCATTGAGATCAAATATGTGAAGAAAACAATGGATAACTACCACTACCTCCAAATAACTTTTTTCTCACCCACACCTGCCCTACCCTTTAGTAAAAAGCCTTCCAGTCACAGTTGTTCTGTGAGTTCCTATAGGACTACAGGACTTACAACATCCCGAAGATCCTTTTACACCCATCACAGACATTCTCATCAGTGTCTGACTCAGTCAGGTTCTTGGGAAAAGCCCTCTTCTCCATTATCACAGGGCCTTCCTTGACACATCAGAGGAGCACAGGAGCAGAGGAGAAAGGGAGACTATTCTAATCTCTTTCTCCTCCTATAAAGACACTACTCCCATCATGGAAGCTCCACCCTCCTGATCTCATCTAAATCCAATATCCTCCCCAAATGGCCACCTCTTAGTAACATCCATTGGGAGTCAGGGTTTCAGCATATATATAGGGAGGGTGGGGGTGGCACAAACATGCACTCCATGAGCTTCAAAGATTAAAAATGACACCAGACAAAGTCAAACAGGTGTGGGAAAGATTATTGAATGTGACTGCAAAAGTGAGGGACACCAGAAATGTGTTGGACTTGGGTTCGACAAAAACAAAAGGGAGGAGAGCTTTCATGCACTGAGGTGAATTCCTGGGGGAGTACCTGAGGACATAGAGAAGGAAGGTGATGAGTGCAATATGTGGAGCCTACTGAGTTGTACATGAGGTAGCCAATGTTCTTCGGGGTGATTGGGCCATCAGTGTTTGCTAATAGGCACCCATGGAAGTTAGGCTCCTACCCTTCCTAAAGAACTTAGAAGAGAGGAAATTCACCCTCCTTTATGACTGCATTTTAGAAAGATGGCTCCCAGGTCTATTCTTGGCTTGGAAAACAGGCAAGAGTCTTTTAAAAAGAATTTCATCTCAAAAGGGCTGAGAAAGAAGGAGCACATTTTCTAATGTAAATGCTGTAAGAACAGGAAGGTGAAGAGCCTGAGTCAGGAAGAAACCTGTTCAGCAAGCTTGAAGGACTGTCACGACTGTCAGGCCATGGATCTGTCTTAATTACTGCTGAACAAGAGTCTCCCCAAAGTAGTATTTCCTGTGAAACAAAATTTGATGAAAAGTGGATTTATTCTGACTCTATTCAAGAAGTTTTTAGCAACAGACGACCTCACTGGGAGGAGTTTCCCCCAGAAGGCAGACTCCACTGAGGCCTACACTGAGAACCCCATGATGTCAGGATACTCCTCCCAAGCCTTAATGACTATTGTGATTAAAACACAAATCTCGTTTGCAAATGAAATCAAATCATCATATAGTTTTCTGGGCATTTGCTTTATCCTCAGATGCAGAGGAGTAGTTCTTAGAACCTTTTCTCCTTTTTAATGAAATGCTCTTGTGGAGTTAATAGTTTGTTCCCTGCATGCTCACATCACAGACTATATTTTCTTATCAAAAATCAAAGACTAGTTTTCATTCCCAGATGAACCCTACTTCACCTCAATCCCTGTTACTTAGTTATTTGGTTTCTAGGAAATTGAGAAGCTTATTTAACATCTTTTTCTTAAAACATATTTTGAGTTGTATTTCTTTAGGCACCAGAAGCCAGAGTCATCACACAAATAAAAATTTATTACATTTGAACCAGATTCCAAGTTGGTTGCTGGAAACTGAAATGAATTGCTTCTAAATAGAAATCAACTTTTATCCCTGCAATTGTAGCACCTGTTCTAGCAACTAAGAGTTGTTATTTGAAGAACAATTTTTCAGGTGTAAATTCCTCTGAACATTTCATATCCTACTTAGCACTGTACGAGCAAAGAATAAATTAGAAGGAAGCTCACTGTACAATGTGTGATCTTCACTTGCTAACACTCACCCAGCAGGCCTCAGTTGGGATTCCTCACTCATATCTGCACAAATTTTTCCCCTTAACATTTTTGCTCCTGTTGGTAGTCATCAAAACTACTTAACCTTCAAGCTGAAATGTGGGACCAATAGCTAATTTTCTATGGATTGCTTAGTGCCAATCACCCACAGAAAGCATTTTTCTAAGATATGGGATTTCTTAGTACACCCATGTGTTTTCCTTTTTTTAATTAGTGCATATTAATTATACAGAATGGTGAGTTTCATTGGAGTATATTCATACATGCTTACAACATGGTTTAACGAAATTCATTCCTCACTATCCCCCTTACCTTCCCCTCTTTCTATTCCTGCTCCCCTTCTTCTATACTAATAGTCTCCCTTTCACGCCATGGCATCCCTTTTTATTTGCTTTCTCTAGCTTCCACACATAAAAGACAATATGTGATACTTATCTTCCTGAGTCTGGTTTATTTTGCTTAAAAAACATGATACTCTCCAGTTCTATCCATTTTTCCACAAATGACATAATTTCATTTTTCTTTGTGGCTAAATAAAACTCCATTGTGTATACATATTTTCTTTATCCATTCATCTGATGGCTATCTAGATTGATGGACATCTAGGCTGATCCAGTAACTCGGCTATTGTGAATTGGGCTGTATGTATCACTAAAGTGTCCTGACTTAAAATTCTTTTTTATAAATATCCAGGAGTAGTGTAGCTGGTATATGGCAGTTTTATTTTTAGTTTTTTCAGGTACTTCCCTACTGATTTCCATAATGGCAGAACTAATTTAAATTCTCACCAAATTATGCGTTTCTTTTTCTCCACATCCTCATCAGCGTTTTTTTGTTATTTGTGTTCTTGACAATTGCCATTCAGATTGGCGTGAGATGAAATCTCAGTGTAGTTTTAATTTGCATTTCCTTGGCATCTAAAGTTATCTAACAATATTTCATATGATTATTGGCCATTTGTATGTCTTCTTTTGAGAAGCATCTGTTCATTTCATTTATCCATTTATTTAATGGCTTATTTGGGAGGGGTTGTTTAATTTTTTTGAATTCTTTATGTATTCTGATATTAGCCCTCTGTTGGAAAAGTAGCTGGCAATTTTTTTTCTCATTCTGAAGGCTCTCTCTATACTCTCTCTACATGGTTGCTTTTGGTCTGCAGAAGCTTTTATAAAAAATTTTTATTATTATTTTTATTTTTACAGATTTCATTTTGATTCATTATACACATATGGGACACAAATTTTCATTTCTATGGTTGTGCATGATATACATTCATATCATTATTGTTAATCATACATGTACATGGGGTAATGATGTCTGTCTCATTCCACTATCTTTCATACTCCCACCTCCTCCCCTTCTCATTTCCCTCCACATAATCCAAAGTTCCTCCATTCTTCTCTCACCCCCCACCCTCCCCCAACCAGATTTTATATTATCATCCACTTCAGGGAAAACATTTGACCTTTGTTTTGGGGGGATTGGTTTATTTCACTTAGCATGATAATCTCCAACTACATCCATTTGTCTGCAAATGCCATAATATCATTCATTTATATGGCTGAATAGTATTCCATTGTATATATATACCCAAAGCTTCTTTATCCATTCATCTTTTGAAGGGAATCTAGGTTGGTTCCACAGTCTAGCTATTGTGAATTGAGCTGCTATAAACATTGATATGGCTGTGTTACTATAGGACGCTAATTTCAAGTCCTTTGGGTATAAACCAAATAGTGAGATAACTGGGTCAAAAGGTGGGTCCATTCCAGGTTTTCTGAGGAATCTCCACAATGCTTTCCAGAGTGGCTGAACCAATTTGCAACTCTACCAGGAAGTAAAAGTGTGGTTTTTTCCCCACAGTCATGTCAATATCTGTTATTGTTTGTGTTCTTGATAATAGCCATCCTAATCAGAGTAAGATGAAATTTTAGAGTTGTTTTAATTTGCACTTCTCTAATTACTAGAGATGTTGAACACTTTTTCATATGTTTATTGATCACCTGTTCATCATCTTCTGTAAAGTGTCTGTCCAGATCCTTGGCCCATTTGTTGATTGAGTTATTTGTATTTTTGGTGTAAAGTTTTGCAAGTTCTTTATAAATTTTGGAGATTAGTGCTCTATTCGAAGTTCATGTGGTAAAGATTTTTTCCTACTCTGTAGGCTCTCTTTTCACGTTATTGATTGTATTATTTGCTGAGAAAAAGCTTCTTAGTTTGAGTCCATCCCATTTATTGATTCTTGCTTTGATTCTTGTGCTTTGGAAGTCTTGTTAAGGAAGTCTGATCCTAATCCAATATGATGAAGATTCAGGCCTACTTTGTCTTCTATTTGGTGCAGGGTCTGTGATTTAATTCCTAAGTCCTTGATCCATTTTGAGTTGAGTTTTGTGCAGGGTGAGAGATAGAGGTTTAATTTCATTTTATTGCATATGGATTTCCAGTTTTCCCAGAAGCATTTGTTGAACAGGCTATCTTTTCTCCGTTGTATATTTTTGGCTCCTTTGTCAAGTATGAGATACCTGTATTTATGTGGGTTTATCTCTGTGTCCTCTATTCTGTACCACTGGTCTACCTGTCTATTTTGGTGCCAGTACCATGCTGTTTTTGTTACTATTGCTCTGTAGTATAGTTTAAGGTCTGGTATTGTGATACCCCCTGCTTCACTCTTTCCGCTCTGGATTGTTTTGGCTATTTGAGGTCTCTTATTCTTCCAGATGAGGATTGTCATTGGAATTTTAATTGGAATTGCATTGAATCTGTATAGCACCTTTGGTAGAATGACATTTTGACAATATTAATTCTGCCTATCCAAGAACATGGGAGATCTTTCCATCTTATAAGGTTTTCTTCAGTTTCTTTCTTTAGTGTTCTGTAGTTTTCATCATAGAGGTCTTTCACCTCTTTTGTCAGATTGATTTCCAAGTTTTGTGGTTTTTTTTGATGCTATTGTGAATGGAGTGGTTTTCCTAACTTCTCTTTCAGAGGATTCATCACTTATGGAAAAAGTGCATTAGATTTATGCATATTGATTTTATATCCAGCCACTTTGCTGAATTGATTTATTAGTTCTAGAAGTTTTCCAGTGGAGGTTTTTGGGTTCTTTAAATATAGAATCATGTCATCAGCAAATAATGACAGCTTGAGTTCTTCTTTCCCTATTCATATTTCTTTAATTTCTTTGGTCTGTGTAATTGCTCTGGCTAGTGTTTCAAGGACGATGTTGAATGGAAGTGGTAAAAGAGGCATCTCTGTTTTGTTCCAATTTTTAGAGGGAATGCTTTCAGTATTTCTCCATTTAGAATGATGTTGGCAGTGGACTTAGCATAGATAGCCTTTATAATGTTGAGGTATGTTCCTACTATCCCTATTTTTTCTGGTGTTTTGAGCATGAAGGGGTGCTGTATTTTATCAAATGATTTTCTGCACCTATTGAAATAATCATAGGATTCTTATTTTTGAGTCTACTGTTATGATGAATTACATTTATTGATTTCTAGATGTTGAACCAACCTTGAATCCCTGGGATAAACCCATGCACATGGACTCTATAAAAAAGCAGGGGTCTCCATCCTCATATCAGATAAAGTGGACTTCAAACCTAAGTTAGTTAGAAGGGGTAAAGACAGACATTTCATACTGATTCAGGGAACCATAAAGCAGCAAGACATAACAATGTTAAATATTTATGCCCCAAACATTGGAGCATCTACATACATCAAACAAACCCTTCTCAATTTTGAGAGTCAAATAGACAAAAACACAAAAATAGTGGGTGACTTTAACACACCACTCTCACCACTGAATAGATCCTCCAAACAAGAACTAAACAAATAAACTATAGAACTAAATAATATAATCAATGATATGGACTTAGTGGACATGTATAGAGTATTTCATCTACCATCAAGTGAATACATTTTTTTCTCTGCAGCTCATGGATCCTTCTCCAAAATAGACCACATATTATGCCACAAAGGAGCCATTAATAAATACAAAAAAATAGAGATACTACCTTGTATTCTATCAGACCATAACAGAATGCAATTAGAAATCAATGATAAAATAAAAAACAAAAACTACTCCTACACCTGGAGACTAAATAATACATTATTGAATGATGCAATGATAACAGAAGACATCAAGGAGGAAATTAAAAAATTCTTAGAGGTAAATGAGAACAATGACACAACATATCAAAATCTCTGGGACACTCTGAAAGCAGTACCAAGAGGAAAGTTCATTGCATTGAGCTCATACATTAAAAAAATAAAAAGTCAACAACTAAATGATCTAACATTACATCTCAAAGCCATAGAAAAAGAAGAACAGATCAACACCAAACGTAGTAGAAGACAGGAAATAATTAAAATCAGAATTGAAATCAATTAAATTGAAACAAGAGAAACAATTCAAAAAATTGACAAAACTAAAAGCTGGTTCTTTGAAAAAGTCAACAAAATTGATAAACCCTTAGCCACACTAACAAAGAGAAGGAGAGAGAAAATTCAAATTACTAAAATTTATGATGAAAAGGGAAATATCACAAGAGACACCAATGAAATATAAAACATAATTAGAAACTACTTTGAAAATCTATACTCCAATAAAATAGAAAATACTGAAGACATTGACAAATTTCTAGAGACATAAGAACCTCCCAAACTGAACCTGGAGGACATACACAACTTAAACAAATCAATTTCAAGCACTGAAATAGAAGAAGCCATCAAAAGTCTACCAACCAAGAAAAGCCCAGGACCAGATGGATTCTCAACAGAATTCTACAAGACCTTTAAAGAAGAACTAATTCCAACATTCCTCAAAGTATTCTATGAAATAGAAGAGGAGGGAACCCTTCCAAACTCATTCTATGAAGCTAGTATCACTCTGATACCAAAACCAGACAAAGATGCAGAAGCTTTTTAATTTGATGCCATTTCATTTATTGTTCTTGTTATTATTTCCTGAGTTAGAGGAGACCTATTGAGGAAGTCCTTGCTTGTAGCTACATGTCAAATTGTTTCCCCTATGCTGTCTTCTAGAAGTTGCAAAGTTCCTGGTATTATACCTAGATATTTGATCCATTTTGAGTGACTTTCTTTATAAGGTGAGAGATAGGGATCTTGTTTCTTTCCTCCACATATGGATATAGTATTTTCCCAATATGATTTATTAAAGAAGTTGTCTTTTCCTCAGCAAGTTTTTGACACCTTTGTCAATAATGACTGTCATTGTGTGTTTGTCTTTGTGTCTTCTATTCTGTTCCATTGATCTAAGTATGTGTGTTTATGCATTCCCCTACAGTTTTTGTTACTAGGACTCTGTAGTGTATTTTGAAATCAGATATTGTGATGGGTCCAGAATTGCTCTTTTTGGTTGGGATTGCTGTGACTATTCTGGATCTTCTGTTCTTTCATATGTATCTTAGGACTATTTTTTCCTAGTTCTGTTAATAATTTCACTGGTAATTTGGTAGGAATTACATTAAATCTGTAGATTGCTTTTGCTAATATGACCATTTTAACAAGAATAATTTTGCCTTTTGATGAACATGGTAGGTCTTTCCATTTTTAATGTCATCTTCAATTTCTTTTTTTTTAAATCCTGTAAATTTCCTAATAACAGTCTTTCAACTCCTAAGTAAGATTTATTCTTAGGTGTTTTATTTATTTTTTTATTGGAGCTATTGTAAATGGAATTGTTTTCCTGATTTCTCTCCCAGTGGATTCATTGTTGGTTTATAGAAAAGTGGTTGCTTTTATATCCTACTATTTTGCTGAATTTGTTTATGAGCTCTAGAAGTTTTCTTGTGGAATCTTTAGGGTTTTCAAAGTACAATTATATCATCTGCAGACATGGATAATTTAACTTCTTCCTTTCCTTCTGGTACCCCTTTCCTTTCCTTTCCTTTCCTTTTTGTTTGACTATAATTCCAAAGACTATATTGACTAGTAGTAGTGAGAGCTGACTTCCTTATCTTGTTCCTGATTTATGAGAAAATTTTTTCAATTTTTCCCAGTTCTATATTATGCTATCTTTGGGTTTGTCATATATAGCCTTCACAATGTTGAAGTAATATCCTTCCAATCCTAGGATTATGGTGCTTAGGCACTCTACTCTACCATACCCTCTGCTCCCCTCTATAAAGCCTCTAAATTTTTTTTTCCTCTTACCCTGTTCAAGACTAACCTTCGCATCTTCCCAGTCACAAACTTTGTTTTTTTTTAATTAATTAATTTATTTATTTATTTATTTTATTTGCTTATTGATTCATTGAGCACAAATAGAGTACAGCTATTGTTTCTCTGGTTGTACACAAAGTAGAGTCACACCATCTGTGCATTCATACATGTACACAGGGCAATAATGTCTGTCACACATTCTGTTATTATTCTTACCCCCAAACCCCGACCCCACCCCTCCCTGCCCTCTATGCTATCTATCCTTCCTCCATTCTTGCCAACCTTCCCCCCCTCATTATGCATCATCATTCATTTATCAGAGAGACCATTCGGCCTTTGGATTTTTGGGATTGGCTGAACTCAATCAGTCAATACCTAACAGTCCCCAACATCATCCATTTACCTACAAATGCCATAATTTTATTCTTCTTTATGGCTGAGTAATATTCCATTGTGTATATATACCACAGTTTCTTTATCCATTCATCTATTGAAGGGCATCTAGGTTGGTTCCACAATCTAGCTATTGTGAATTGTGCAGCTATGAACATGGATGTGGCTGCATCACTCTAGTAATGTGATTTTAAGTCCTTTGGGTATAGGCCAAGGAGTGGGATAGCTGGGTCAAATGGTGGATCCATTCCAAGTTTTCTAAGGAACCTCCACACTGCTCTCCAGAGTGGCTGCACCAACTTGCACTCCCACCACAATGTATGAGTGTACCCTTTTCCCCACATCCTCGCCAACACCTGGTGTTGGCTGTATTCTTAATAAAAGACATTCTAATTGGGGTAAGATGAAATCTTAAGGTGGTTTTGATTTGCATTTCTCTTATAACAAGGGATGTTGAACATTTTCTCATAAATCTGTTGATTGCTTGTAGATCTTCCTCTGTAAACTGTCTGTTCATTTCCTTGGCCCATTTATTGATTGGGTTATTAGTGTTCTTGGTGTAAAGATTTTTGAGTACTTTGTAGATTCTGGAGATTAGTCTTCTAACTGAAGTGTGTGTAGCAAAGATTTTCTTCCACTCTGAAGGCTCTCTATTCACATTGCTGATTGTTTCTTTTGCTGAGAAAAAGTTTTTTAGTTTGACTCTATCCCAATCATTGATTCCTGCTTTTATTTCTTGTGCTTTGGGAGTAATGTTAAGGAAATCTGGTCCTAGGCCAACGTGATGAAGATTTGGACCTATTTTCTCTTCTATTAGGTACAGAGTCTCTGGTCTAATTTCTAGGTCCTTGATCCACTTTGAGTTGAGTTTTGTACAGGGTGAGAGATATGGGTTTAGTTTCATTTTGCTGCATATGGATTTCCAGTTTTCCCAGAACCATTTGTTGAAGAGGCTGTCTTTTCTCCACTGTATGTTTTTGGCTCCTTTGTCAAGTATGAGATACCTGTATTTATGTGGGTTTGTCTCTGTGTCCTCTATTCTGTACCATTGATCTACCTGTCTATTTTGGTACCAATACCATGCTGTTTTTGTTACTATTGCTCTGTAGTATAGTTGAA
>JAJEJO010003382.1:394247-445891 GCA_020662805.1 Glaucomys volans | reverse complement strand
TCTATTTCATTGTTTGAAATTGATCTGTTTTAGTTGTGTATGTCCTCCAGATTCAGTTTGGGTGGCTCATATGCCTCTGGGAAGCTGTTGATAAACTTTGAAGAGTCCCTGCAGGTATCCCCTGGAGCACCTGGTGACCACTGGAAGTTTTTAGTCCATCATGTGTTTTTTTTAAGGGAAAATTCTAATCCTTAAGTGTATGATGGCCCAGATTTCTGCCTAATTCATGTCTTAACATTTCTATAATAATTATGATAACAGCCACCTAATCAGTTTCACCTCTGTGGGATATGTTTTGGGATGTTTGTTTCTACCTTCAGGTTTCAGGGTTTTTGTTTCTGTTTGGTTCTCATTGAGTAACATTTTCCTTTCAATTTGTTGTATCATCCTCAGTTTTTAATCTATTATTTTGTAAAGCTTATGAAAGTTTGCTTTGTTCCAAGACCATAAAGCAAATATTTTCTAAATATTCCTTTTGCTTCTTCTATATAGGCCATCCTTTTTTTTAAAACCTGAGAAAACTTTTTTTCTGTGTAATAAGTGTAATGTTGCCCTTGCCCTTATTTTCTAAGGGGATTTTCAACAGATTTTTTTTCTTCAGGTATTTTTTCATATCTTATTTCATGCTAACTTTTTATTTGGCATTATTAATGCTCAGTTGTGGACCTTGGTTGAATATAAGAGTTCAGTACTGATTATTTAGTTTTGAGATTTGGCTAATTAGGGTAAAATGATTACCTCTCAAAAAAGTATGGGTGACTTCCTATAGCATATAAATCCATCGGAATTTCTTTAAAGCTTCTACAACATGGTTGATAACTTTCCTGGTTTCTAAATTTAACTTGGTGGGATGCTGCCTCAAAATAAAAAGTAAAAAGATCTGGGGGTGCAATTCAGTGTTAAAGCATCACTGAATTCAATACCCAGTATCAAAAAAAGAGGAAAAAAATGTAAAAAGGAATGTACAAATAAATGCTCTTCTCTTAAAAATTATTTTAAAAATTTTCCTTAAAAATTACTCATACTTCAGATAGCATATATAGCAGAGCATACATTTATTGCAGTGTAGACGCATAACACAAATAATGTGTGTGTATGTATGTGTTTAGAATAAACATGAAACTAAACATAGCTTCAGAATGAAAAATGGCTATCAAAATACCAGAAAGAGCAATATCAGAATTGAATGATCCCCTCCCTGCCCACTGTCCCATGGGACCCTCTTCCTTTAGAAGAAGAAGAATAGGGTATTTACATTTAAAAAAAAAAAATTCTCATGTTGCATGCACTCGGTCCCCAGTTGTGAAGACACAAAATAAATTTTTGGATTTAGTTCTTAAAGTCTCAAATGTGCACTGTGCCAGAGAACTCTTGCTAAAGTGCTATCAATAATTTTATTTAGGAAACATCCTGCTATTGGGAAAGTGAAAGTAAATTTAAAAGTAAAAGTAAATCATGTATGACCCAGATTGCCTAATCTTTGGGGTTGTTGACTCTGGGAAAGGATCTACTATGTCCTGTTGACCCAGAACTTGGTGGTTGGGGATATGGCTTTAAGTACCTGACTTGTGCCTGTCTTACCTCTGGGTCTTCAAGTATCCCCTAAAACTCTGGTCTAGATGTCTTCGTTAATTCTGAGGCACTATTATTCTATTTTTGCACTTCATGAGTAGCTTCGAGAACAGCAGGGATTTAGGGTTTCTGGGAAATGCTTATGTTGGTAAATTCTGGGTTATTTTTGAGACAGGCACTGGTTTTTAGTGCAGATATGTGTTTTACTAAACTAAGCTTGACAACACTTGACTGATTAGGCCCCAGTTCATGTCCCATAAGCTTAAATACATAGGTGGGCCACATGCTGACCTTTACCTTTACATGCAAGTAGGATTTAAACATGTGAACCCACCAGCTCTACAGCTTATTTTATCCTATTTCTATGATCAATCAGTATTCTTCTACAAAAATTGAGGTGGGTGTATTTCCTACCACTGGACCCTGATAAATATGCCATTAATCTAAGTTCCTGCTTGGCTCCCAAGATCTGCCGACCCTGCTGCAACTCTATACAGTTTCTGACCAAAAAATCATGTCTTCCTCCTCATCCCTAACTCAATGATTCTTGTGAAATTCCTGGAGGCAAAACACTTCCAGCAATGCTACTAAAACATACTTGATCTTGGCAGACCAGCCTCCAAGGGACCTCATCTCAGCTACTGATAAGGCACCAATCTAATTATGAGTGTCAGACACCTTCATTCCCTTTCCAAGAAGGGCTCTGATTTTTAAATGCACTGGGCATCTGAGGAGGCAAGATAAAAACTCATTTTCAGCCTGTGAGTTTGAAGTACAATTTCTTATACTCTCTCCTTCTGGAAACCTCATAATACTGCCTAAATCTAATTTTGCTGTGTGGATAAAGATTAATAAAAGTCTAGACTAGAAATGTTAAAATATGGCTTTTATATGTATTTTGGAAGAAATGAGGAGATCATTAGCCAGAGACCAGAAAATGCCAAATCTCATTTCTGGACATACAAATGTATAGTTCAATGCTAGGCTGCCCCACCTACACTTCAGGAATTGCCATAGAACCCACAGCGAAAAGTGAGCCTTTAAACAAAAGAGAACCAATGTCATAAGGCATTTCAAAGAGACTCCAGCATGCATTTGAAAACAGGGGAAGCTAAGATAATAAGAACAAAGAAGAGATTGACATGGAAGGTCTATGAAGAGGTTTTGATGATTATTAAAGGGAGTAAACTATTGAGGATATTTTTAAATTGAGCTTTCAACTTTTAGAAAGTGTGACAATGTTCTATGGACTACAGGAGGGCTGATTTCCTCTTCCGCTCTCAGTCTAAAACTTCAAGTTCCAGGTGTTATGTTCTCACAGCAGCTGAATTCCTATTTCAGACTGATTTATAATCTGTTTATTATTACTATCCATTCTTTTAAAAACTTAAATCAAGCATTCTAGAAAGTGAGACATTAAAGGGACCAACTCAATCAAAATTCCAGGACTGGGACTATGATCACCGACCTTACTATGTGACCTGGGTCACTTGGGACTCAATGTGGTGATGCATCAGAAACATAAGCATCCTGCAGAGATCAGTTTAAATATTTGTCTTTCTCCTTAGCTTTCTACTCTTGGATAGACTTGGTCAAAAAATGAACTTGTTTTCTCAAAAACAAACAACAAATAAAACAAAAACAGCTTCCTTGGAATTGCCCAGCTTGAATGTATGAAGAATGTGGATTTTAGTCATGTCCATTCAGCTGCCCAGGGTTTCTTGTTTCCCTCTCAGGCAGTGTGAAGAAACTCAATGTCTTCCTCCGGCTGCAGGCCACTCTGAATGGTCCTGACTGATAGCATTTCCGCCTCTCTCAACTATGTTGTATAACAGCATATTTGTAAATTAATATCTTACTTTCTTTGTCTTTTTCTTTTTTGCAGTTCATAATTTCAGGAATTCAATAGGTCACTCAATAAATCCAAATGTCAGTTAAGTTCCAAAGTTTCATAGTCCCCAGCTCCTAAGAGAATGATAAATTTCTGTTCCCAGCTTGGGCTATCTGGGCTCACTGTGGGTTCCTGATTACCTGATCCTGGTTCTCAAGGAAGCAGGGTGGTTCAGTGATCACAGGGCAGGATCTGAGGTTCCTGGCTCCCCACTCCCTGTCAGGTTATCTAACCCTAGGCTACATTTCTGTACAACAGATGATGATTGGCTGGAGGTACTGGCACAAGGATAGCTACTCACTGTCTGCGATGCTGTCCTGAACTCCCACCCTTCTCCACCTGTCTGTGGTATAAAGCTTCATCACCCAGTTCACCTGAGCACATCTCTGTCATGTACTCATAAAAATTCTAAGACACTGTTCACCTGAAAAAAAAAATCTGGGACATCCTCAGTCCCTAGTTATTTTTTTTTTAATTGTGTGAGACACTTACTTTACTTTTATCTTGAACAGTTCCAAAAAATTGACCAAAAAGTAAATGAACTATAATCAAAATAATCCTGTTTCAGAATGTATTATTTGTTTATTTATTTAAGGACAAACACAGTATAGACTTCTCTTAAAAAGCTGGAAAGTAATTTTCCCTCAATTCCAACTATTTTGAAATTTTATTCTTTGAGGAATTCTAGGCATCCTGGAGGGGAAAGTTATAAGACTTTCATTTAAAGTTTTCATATTAGTCAAAAGGAACTAATGTGACTTTCTTATTTCCTGAACTTTTTTATAAATCCCTCTTTTATTATATGAAGACTTTGTGAAGAAAAAAGTCAAAATAGGTAGAAACTAGCTCACCCACTTTCCTCTACAGAGCATACATTTTTAGAGTTTTGCTCTATGTCTTTTCTGTTTCAGATCATTTTTAGGAAAAATATTCTTCTTTTGATGTACAATTCAAATAGGCTTATAAACAACTTCCATCTTTAGATTAAATATGGAAAGACTTCCAAAAATAATATTGTTCACAAATAGCATTTAAATGAATATTTTCAATAGTAAAATAAAAGGCTATGATTAATAGACATTATTAAACATCACACTATGAAAATCCTTTCCACATTCTGCAGTCTCTGATTGCCTGATTTGGAGGAAAAGCATATCTATGATACATTTCCTCTGGTTTACCAATTTCCCAAAGATGATTTGCAATCAGATTTACTCCAACTTTCTATTTCAGTGAAATAATCCCAGAAGTGAGATTAAATAGGAAATCAGATGGTGGTTTGGAATGGACCTTTTAAAAAGCAGTGTCAATTATTGTGCCTTTTAAATCAATGTAATTCAGTGGTGTCAAACCCAGTTGTACATTACTGTCACCCATGAAGGTTTATTTGTTATTTTAATATTAAGACAAGAAGAGTCTAGAATTTTAATTTAATTGGGCTGAAGTGAGGATTCTAAAAAGAATCAAGGATTGAACCAAATTTTTCTTCCCAAAAGGGAAAATTGAAGAGTCAGAGAAACAGCAAGACCAGGGAATTTTATTTGTAGGCATGATCTAGGGCTAATCAATGGTGTAAAAGTCCTTTTTATCTCCTTTAATGTTTTTGCAATTCCTGTATAGTTTTCTTAAATTGTGTCTATCCAAATTCATGAGGACCTTTGTTTTTGAACTTGTTTAGATGTAGATATGGATAATCTCTTTAGATAGCTCAGGAATTTGCACAGAATGGTCTAAGGGCTTATAAATGGTGACACACAAAAAAAAACTCTATGCTTCTGATTGTAAAAGTGTAAGTCTGGAGAGATTATGTACTGTCCTCTGCTAATGTAGAATATCTTAAAAAGCAAGAGGTCTTGATTGAACCTGGGGACAGGGAAAGTTGAGGGAAAACAGAGGAACCCATGTTCCTTCCTTCCCAGAGTATTTGAGTTCGGTCTTACTTTGCTCATGTAAAGGACCTATTTCTGAAAAACTCCCCTTCATCTGGCATATATAATAGATGCTCTACACATATTTTGGAGATTAGAAAAATGGCAATAATAAAATGCTTGAGTTCATAGAGGAAAAAGCCTTTTGAGTCTCAGATACAAATTCACTGATTTAAAATGATGAGGAAGTATTTTTTTTATTTTAATACAAGGTCATTTGTGAAATCTGGATTATAAAAACAGCCTTTCAGAGACCCAAATGACCTTGGTTTACAAGCTGCTCTCGAGAAAGAGCAGCTGACAAAAGGATGCAAAGATAGGAAGAAGGGGCTCTCATGTTCACAGTAAACCTGTAAGGATTGAAATCAACCACTAGTACCAGGCTAAATAAGAGAAGTTTGTGGCTGAATAATATTCCATTGTGTATATATACCACAGTTTGAGAGAAGAATGGAGGAACTTTAGATTACGTAGAGGGAAATGAGAGGGGAGAGGTGGTGGAGGTATGAAAAATGGTGGAATGAGACAGACATCATTACCCTATGTACATGTATGATTACATGAATGGTATGAATCTACATCATGCACAACCATAGAAATGAAAAGTTGTACCCTATTTGTGTACAATGAATCAAAATGAAGTCTGTAAAAATTTAAAAAATAAAAAAAGAGAAGTTTATATTTCATTCAAAATACTGTGCTTAAGTTACAGGAAAATATCCAATATACATTTAAGCATTGCAGCATAGATAACTACATCACTTAAATATTTTACTGAATAAATTCTACCTTTCAATTATGAAATTTAAATTATGGGAAACAGTCAATTTTCTGATAAAGTTAAATAGAAGAAACGATAGTCCCTTTTTTCTTATATGAAATTAAGACTCATAATCCTCAAGCAGATACACACTCCGTTACCACTGAAATTCACACTTAATTGCCACACTTTTTTCTGTTACAGTTCTAGTAATGGATTGCACATCAGTCAATGTTAGCTCCTGACTCCTGGGGGCTTCTGAAACTTGCATGCTGACTCTGTAATTAAAAGCCTGTGCAAGGAAGCAACTGTCAGCTCAAGCCTTACCTCCTACAGTTGGATGTCAACTCAAGGATTTATTTTTTTTAATATGAGAAAATGTCAGTTGTGTTCTGAAATAAATTTTTTGATGATTCAAGCAAACATTGAATTCCTAATGGTTATTTAAGAAAAATAAAAACAATACAGGGTTGCTTTGAAAGTAAGTCCTTTCACAATATGAAGAGGATTTTACTCAAGACCTCAGCACTTATCATAAATAACATATATTCCCATTTTGAAGAGGAAGGCATACACATATACACACACATGCATAGACAGAAGTACATAAGTGCATTCTAGGTTTAGAGTTCTTTAATAGGAGGACCTAGAAATAAAACTAAAATTTTCTTATCACTACATTTGTTCTTATAAGCACAAAAACACTCTTAGAAGGAAAATACCAGGAAGTTTAGTTGCAAAGATGATATTTATTCATTGAAAGCTTTAACACTTGATCAAACAATACAAGGTGTACCCTGACTTCATGCCGAAATATCAAGCTAATATTTTTTAATTCAGAAAATATTTCACATGATACAAATATATATACATGGTTTTATTTCATGTTTAAAGTACATCTTATCTATACTTATTTATGAATTCTCAGCCTATGATTTTAGTAGAGATCGGGCAATGCTAATAAGCACATATTATTTCTTATTCCAACCAAAACTTCCAGTTTTGGTTGAAATTTGGTTTAGAATTCTATCATTGGTTTTGGGAGGAGGAAGGAGTCACATAAATCTTCCTTGCACTCTCCCACAATTCTGATTCTGCGCTAAACACCACTGCAACAGTCTCTTCCCTTGGGGCTTCCTGGGATGATGGGACACTAATGTTTTCACAGGGCTGTAGTTGCATCACTTCACAAGAACTTCCTGAAATGGATCCTCCCTCTGTTGTGCCCATTCACTGTTCCTATAGAAGGTTTGGCTGGAAACACATCACACCGTCCTCTCCACTTCCTCCTTTTGCTCTCCTTCCTACTTGAGCCCTTTGGCACTTATTCCTTCTTTACCTATAGTTAGAAAAGCCACTAAGGAAACTACACATGCAAATCCATCCTCTTCAGGTGCACTCCAAAGGATTTATTTGAACCTTGCTCCCCAGGAAGGGTGGCCCCTACACATTCATTTCTTCAGTATTTATATTAAGATCTTTCACAGTTTCCACTGTAAAGCTATAAATAGCTATACAGGAAGAAGAGTAATGACAGGATGTTAAGGAAGATCAGCATGGTAAAATAAAAGGAACATTAAGACCATTTCTCTTCCTAAACTAGATGAGTAGCAGTAAGGTATACAGGTGTGATTATATTGAGGATCTGCTTTTATGAATTGCCTCTAGTTCACTTTCATTATAAACCTTAACAGCAACAATTTCATCTTTATTTCACAGTTTTATGAATATATCTAGAGGCCTACTTGAGGAGTACACTCAATAAATCCAGTTAACAGCTAATAACTCTCTATAACCCCTTCATTGCTAAAGAAGATGGCACATGCTAAGTTTTTTACAGGTGCTGAAATAAATTACTACATTTCAATTCCACAAGCTAGAGGTAGGAATTAATAAAGGTGCTAAACCCCTTTACTAATTTCTTTCCTGCACAAACATCCACATCCCAGGAAGGAAGAAGGAGGAAGAGCAAGGCAAAATTCATTTGTTAGTTTAGTCCTTCCTTCAAGATTTTCCAGAGATCCTACCCAATATTTTTTAGCTGATTCTCATTGGTCAAAAATATGACTCATGGCCACCTTTATCTTCAAAGGAGCCTAGGATATGATTTCTTTCTTTTCTTTTTTTTTCTTTTCTTTTCTTTTCCTTTTTTTTTTTTTTTTTTTGGTTAAGCACAGTGTTATCAAAGTCAGTTCAAAATAGAAAAGGAGGTACTAAATACTGGCTACATTACCAGTAGTCCCTGGTGCTCAACCTATATAGATTAAAAAGTGGAAACATCATTTGAAGGCTTATTTTAAGGACACACTACTCCACATAAATTTTTTGCACTTTTAAAAGCATTTTTCCTACATTATCTCATTTGATCTTCACAACAACCTGTGAGATCAGTGCAAGAAGCAACAGAAATACCAAGAAAGGTATGCAATGAAAATAAAACTAGAAGCCAGATTTTACAAGATCAAGGCTTTTGTCATGATAATAAGGAACAAGACTGAATGATTTTGACTGAATTGACAGGATATTTTTAATAATACATAGGCCCAGTTTCTCCACCCTTTAGAAAGTACAGGAAATTACAACAGTTTATTCCAAGTTGATATCAAGAAAGAGTCTATAACCAAAAGTCAATCATTCAAAAGCCAATATTAGGACAACAGCACAAAATCCCTATAAACAGAGGCTAATCAAATAGGTTTGGGGATGAGAGGATGACAGGAGAATGGGTGATTACTTTCTCCATTCTTTCTCCCCTGTTTATTTCCATATGTTTCTTATCTTGAGGGGCCTTTGGTAAGACAGAGATTTTATATGCTTCATAACATCTTGTCCTGACATGCAACTAAGCATGTGTATTAGATGGCTCATGTTGCAGAGATTGGAAGAAAGAACAGCAAGGGCAGTGGAACATGAGGACTCATCTGGCCATGGGAACTGTCAATTGACATTATCTCAGGAACCTTGAAACTTGTCTCCAGAACTGTACTGGACTCTGAAGTGGTGGCAGAAGGCTAGAGAAGACAAAAGAGAATCTGTAGGAAGAGGAAGGCAGGAGAGTACAGAAATGAGGTGTCCCATAGGAAGACTCTATATTTAACGGAAAGGCAATTTGATGCACAAACTAAAATTTCAACCACTGATGTGGCTCCATCTGCTTCTAAATTAGTTATTCATGAATTTGTTTTATTCTCATAACAAATCTAAATTCATTTCTAGATGTGGTCAATAATAAATACATTGTTCAAAATAAAATATTTTTGAAAAGTCTCCAAATATGATTTAAGTCATAAAGTTTGGATCAGAGGTTATCCTTATTTATTAATGTGGACTTTTAATACTTCTGTACATTGTAGGAAAATACAAGTATTGATGTAACAAAATGTGTGTATGTATATAGATAAAAGATGATAAATTGATTCAGGGAGACATAAACTTTTAAAAGTATAAATTTCTTGTGAAGGAGGGGTGAAAATGTTGGATTACTTCATTATCTTCATAGCCCCAGGACCTGGGTTCTTTTTGATTTGCCATATATCAGTAGTATCAGCCTCTAGATGTATGGTTACAACCACATTGATGTGCTACCTCTGAGATTAGAGGTCCTTTCCAGCTAACAATTTAAATATCTTAACATAGCTAGAAGAGATCTTTAAGCAAATCAAGACTTGAAGTCATAATAAAATTAATATAAGGATTAAGAAAATAAAAATAATATTATGGCATTTACAGATAAATGGATGGAATTGGAAACTATGATGCTAAGTGAAATAAGCCAAGCTCAAGAAACCAAAGGCTGAATGTTTTCCCTGATAAGTGGATGATGATATATAATGGGGGTGTGGGGATGGGGTGAGAGAAGAATGGAGGAACTTTAGATTACGTAGAGGGAAATGAGAGGGAGGGAGGTTATGAAAAATGGTGGAATGAGACAGACATCATTACCCTATGTACATGTATGATTACATGAATAGTATGAATCTACATCATGCACAACCATAGAAACAAAAAGATGTACCCCATTTGTATACAATGAATCAAAATGCAGTTTGTAAAAATAAAAAAAGCATTTGTAATTTTATTATATTTTGCTTTTGAAGTTTAAAAATATTTAAATTCTTCATATTTCTGCGTTTTTACAATGATAGTTTTAATAGGTAATTATTTTTGTTTAAATACATTTTCCAAAGGTGTTAAAATTCCGAGAGGAAAGGGAAATTAATTGATCATTCTTGGCAAAAAAAAAAAAAAAAAAGAAAGAAAGAAAAGAAGAAACAAAACTCAAATTGAGATGGATCAAAGACTTAGGAATTAGACCATAAACTTTACAACTGCTAGAAGAAAACATAGGGTCAACATATGTTTGATGAGCACCCCCATCATTTAGGTGCTGGCACCAACTTCCTGAACCAGACCCACAAAGCACAAGAAATAAAACCAAGAATCAATGAGTGGAATGCCATCAAACTAAAAAGCTTCTGCCCAGTAAAGGAAACTATTATGAGCACGAAGAGAGAGCCTACAGAATGGGAGAAAATATTGGCCAGTTATTCCTCTGATAGGGGATAAATGTCCAAGTTATACAAAGAATTCAAAAAACTTAACACCATAAAAGAAAAAAATCAATAAACGAAAGGGCAAAAGAACTAAACAGAAACTTCTCAAAAGAAGAAACCCAAATGGCCATCAAATATATGAAAAAAAAAAATGTTCAACATGTTTAGCAATCAGGGAAATGCCAGTCAAAACTGCACTATCATTTCATTTCTCTCTAGCCAGATTGGCAATGATCAAGAATACAAACAATAATAAATGCTGGAAAGGGTGTGGGGGGAAAAAGGTACACTTGTACATTGTTGGTGGGACTACACACTAGTATAACCACTCTGGAAAGCAGTATAGAGATTCATCAAAACACTAGGGAATGAAGCCACCATATGAACCAGCTATCCCACTTCTTGGTATGAAAAAAAAAAAAATCTAAAATCAGCATACTACAGTGATACAGCCACCTCAATGTTTATAGCAGCATAATTCACAATAGCTAAATTATGAAGTCAACACAGACGGACATCAATACATGAATAGATTAAGAAATTGTAGTATATATACACAATGGAGTTGTACTCAGCTACAAAAAAGAATTAAATTGTGGCATTTGAGGGTAAGTGAATAGAAATGGAGATTATCATGCTAAGTGAAATAAGCCAAATTCAGAAACTAAAAGAGTGAACGTTTTCTCTCATATACAGAAGCTACAGTAAAATAAAGGAAAGGGGGTGGCCAGGATAGAATAACATAAATGGAAGATCAGTAGTATAAAAGAAAAAAGAGCAAGAGGCAGAGTGGAGGGATGGGAAAAGGGAGGGAGTACAGAATGAATTCTTTAAAAATCATGTTATATGCACCTATTAAGATATGACAGGGAATTTCACCTTTATGCATAGGTAGAAAGAATCAATCAAATGAAAATTAATAGGCAAGCGAAAAGAAAATTAGTAGAGGAAGCAGAATGGGAAAGAGGGAAGACAGGAGGGAAAAGGAGGGGTATCGTGATCTGAAATGGAATTCCATGCATGTGAGTTTGTGGGGATGAACCCAATTACTATGTACAACTATAAAGTTCTAATTAAAAAAAAGAAAAAGAGAAACAAAAATAGGACATTCTCCACTGTCGAGTTCAGACTAGAGCTCCAATATTTTCCCCAATTTTTTTAAGAAGTTTGTCAGTGCACATGGAAGAAGACGAGAGAGAGTTAAGAGAAATAGAATAGGGAGCCTATTACTGGGAGCCTTCTGATTTTAGGGAAAAAAAAAGCACTCCTTTGGATGCAACCTCTTTCCGAAGTGATCCTCTTTCTTTCCTTTTCTCTGTTCTCCCCTCCCCCTCCTCCTCCTCCTCCTCCTCCTCCTCCTCCTCCTCCTCCTCTTCCTCCTCTTCCTCCTCCTCCTTCTTTTTCGTGTGTATGTGTGTTTGTGTTCATTTGCTGATAAACATGCTTTGTAAGTAAATTGTCTTGGTTTGAACTTTGACATTCTCACTGTCAAACGTTAGTACGATGACAAAATTTGCTAAATATTGCGTTTCATTCCAGAAACCCTTTTTATATTCTTTACCTAAGCAAATATACATTATGTAAAAGCAATTTATTATGATCATGAGTATCATATAAACAGATCAACTTTTGACATTCCTGCTTTAAAAACATCATTCCCACCAATCACCTGACTCCTTTCAACATTTCTCCTTTTGTGATTCATGTGTTTCCTTTGCAATTACATCCTATTTACTTTTTAAATTAATACTTAGTGAAAAATGTAAGTGCTATGACAATGTTATGAAAATAATCCCACACAAAACCTTCAAGAATTTCATTTTCCATTAACCTCCCTTGTGAGAGTTATTTTTGTTTCTTAAGAAAGGCAAATTTATCCATCAAGAATCAGAACAGCTTAGAAAATGGAGCTGTTCCAAGTGTTCGTGTGTGTTCCCTCAGCTCAGAGATAACACGACCCAGACATCTCTGAGCTGACCTCATCTCAATGGTCAGTTGGGTAGGTCACATCCTAAGGCTTTCTATAGTTTTGTGATAATAATCATTGATAATCATTGCATTTTTCCAAGTAGCAAATATTCTTGGCCCCTCAGATAACTCAGATATATAGGTAGGTAGATAGATTAGATAGATGATAGATAGATAGATAGATAGATAGATAGATAGATAATAGATAGATAGATAGATAGATAGATAGATAGATAGATAGATATAGATAGATATAGGTATATATCTGAACATATTATATGTTCTCTTGGCAGGATCTGGATCATCTTTCTTGGATTTATCTGTTCTTTCTGTCTTCTATTTTCCTCTACTTATGACAGCCAGGAAATATACACTGTGTCTTTTACTTTTATTCTCAAACTTTCAGTCTTTCATACAAAGTAAAGAGAAAAATGTCTAAAGTTAATGAAAGGCAATTTTTCCTTCACCCACTGGGGAAATTGAAAATATGACCTTTCCAAGAGACATATTAAGAGACAGCTTAGTCTGATAAAATCTATGTCAAATTAGGTGATCCCCCCACCATATAATTGCTCATCAAGTAAGTTAGTGCACTCAGTCAGGATTACTCAGGAGCCAGCCCATTTTGTGCAATTTACAAATACTCCCTGCCTTGTCCCTGTGAATTACACCTTAGTTTCAGCCTCATTACTTCTTTCTGTCATTTCTCAGCTTTCACCCATTTGCTATCAAATTACACATCAGACACCAGTAACCTTGAACACCAATTTCAAACACAGTAAGTTGAAGCAAAGAAGCTCACAGCAATGTCTCCTCTACCTGAAAAGAGCATCTTCATTTCTATGCTGAGAACAAATTCTGTGTCCTATTCTGGGTTTAGTTATGTCGAATAATTTAATCTGCTGTTAGTCTCATTTTTAAATTTTAAAATAGGGATGAATAATCCTTTTAGAATAGAAATGAGAATGGAGAAAGTTCCTATGACATGATCAGTAAAAGAGGTTATAATAAGAATAATAACAGCAAGTACGTGATTGTCTAGAACTTTAAATGATGCTAAAGGGTTTAACATGCAGACATTGCATATTTATTTTCTAAATACTACATCACAATAAACTCAAGAATGAGATAGCTAATAGCTATTATAGTTGAGGAAACTTGGAGACTCTAGGTGAGCTAATCAAGGTTACACACTTAGGAGGAATTAACTGACTACACTCTCCAAACCATCATTCTATAAATTAGTAATAAAATCAAATGAACTTTAACTATTTATCTTCATTTATAAAACATTATTCCTCTGACTGTTGTTAAATTGACCCTTGAAATTAGAAAAGGCTTTCTAGCACAGTCTCTCATTCCTTCCAAAACTCTTTTCTACAACATATCAGCCAAAGGGTGCCCTGGATTTTTCTTGAACACTGATGCCAGGTAGCATACTACCCTATGTATGACAGCCTATCCCATTGTTAGTTTAGGATGTCCTAACAACTGTAGAACAATACTTCTCTTTGCTTCAAAGCATTTGCCCTCCCTATGCCTGGCATCTAGCTTGATGCTTGGTTATGCTCTCCAGATCCCAACTCAGTGATGGCTATGCATGTATTTTAAAATCTATTTCCCTTTGTTTTTCACCTTATCTCAGATAAATTTCCCCAAATCTTCATAAGAGACTATATCTGGCCTCTCTAACTTTGGCATCCCTTATTTCCTAATTGTCAGAGGAGTGTCAGGCAGAAATCCCAGCTCTCTTCTCTCTAAAACACTTGAAGATTCACTGAAACATTTGAAGTTTCACTATTTCTTTCCTGCCCTCCATCAAAAGATAGGAAAACTGAAGGGCAGAGGGGTAAATGACTTGTCCAAGGAACTCTAAGTCATAGCAGGGGACCCCTAGATGGCTTCTAGCAAGTATTATTCCATTATTTTCCTTATACTAATGAATTTTCTTTCTTATACTTGCAAATATGAAATGCTGAAAAGTCTCTAGGATGTCCCTCTTTGAGAGAATGTACTGGATCTGGCACTCTACAGGCTCCTAGATAATCATGCTGATTGAAGAGCTTCAGGAAGGAAAGACAACCCTTTATAAAGGAATAGCTATCACCTCTGTGAGGATGGCCAGCTGCCTTTCCAGGATGGAAAAGGGCCAATTGAGTCCACCTACCACATAGTCATAGTCAGTCTTCTCAAAGAATATGCTTTATCAAAGTCTCAGTGTTTGTCCTTCTTGCTGACTAACTGGACATTCAAAAACAGCAGTAGCTAAATCAGCCTTGACTTGGGCTGCCTTCTTGCCTCTTTCTCTGCCTCCATGGCTATTCTATTTATCTTCCAATCATAAATGTCCGAGCCTGGCTATGTTAATCAACTTTCTGTTGCTGTTATCAAAATACCCTACAAGAACAACTTAGAGGAGGGAAAGTTTATTTTGACTCATAATTTCAGAGGTTCTGTCCATGCTCAGGCCAGTTCCACTGCTTTGGGCCCAAAGTGAGGAAGAGCATCATGGCCAAAGGGCACAGTAGAGGAAAGCTGCTCAGCTCATGGTGGGGTCAGGAAGCAGAGAGAAAGGGGAAGAAGTCACAGGGACCATGAACCCTTCCAGTGCATGCACCCAATGACCTACCTCCTCCAGCCACACTCAACCCTCCTACAGTTACCACTCAGTTAATCCAGTCAATGTCACATCTGAACATTACCGCATTAACACTGGAACTTTGAGATAACACCTCAGATCCAAACCATAACATTGACTAACAATGAAGACTAACTAACCACAACTGGTCCAGTTATTTTTTTATACTTGGTCATTCAGTACTTCTCCCATGATGGATGGTTTCTGGTGGGCATTAACATGTATATGAAAATCTTTACATTTTGTAAACTCACATGTCACTACCCACATGTCTCTACTCTGGACTTCTTATCTCCTAGTTTCCAGTCATTTTCCCCTTCCAGATATTCAGGCATTGGCCATGTTTAGGAATTGCTACTGTACACGTTTCCTAAAATCTTTCACTGCTTCACTCAAAGATAGCAAGTCTTCTATGTCATCAAGTAAATGGGCCAGGGCAATATTCTTAAGTATAGAGTGTATGGTTTCTACAGCACTTTTGTTGGCTTTCCATTTATTTGCCTTTAGAATACTATACCTTTATTAACCATTTCCACAGTGATTTGGTTGCCTTTGGGGGTCAGAGTGATTATTATAGCCTCCTCCCTTCTGATTGTTAAGTATACCACCTTCCTTTCTTGCTAGAGGCCCCATCATTCCCACAGATGGCAATAAGCCTGACTCTCTGGCCACCTCTCCCACTGTCATCACTAACCTGTGTACCACTTTCTAGTGATGCTGGTGACTGTCTCACCCACATATTTTGGATAACCTTGGTACATGGTGTCTTCTCTGGGCTCTTTCTGGAGCCATAATGGTCTTTTGGGTCTCCTGGCTACACAAAATACATTTATTCTATCATGCCCATGTCCTTCAATTCAGTCTTTCAATCCCTTCTTCTACCATCTTCCAGGTAGCATGCAAGTTCATGCCCCAAGAAATGAGTTATTACTTATCCTGCTTTACAAACTAGCTCCCTGATCAGGCATCATTCTAATCTAATCTTAAGAGTACATTCCTTGTCTCCTTCTGCTATGTAAACATTAGAACATTAATAGGGAAGACATCAACTTGTTCTTGTTCTTTGATTAGTAATTATCAACTGCAGGCATTCCTCCCTGAAGAACAAACAGTTGGCAAAATCTGAAAATATATTTTTGTCATGAGCAAAGAGAATATTACTGATATTTAGTGGGTAGAGGCCAAGGATGATGCTTAACCTCCTGAAATGCACAAACTAGCCTGTGGACATACACACACACACACACACACACACACACACACACACATTCTAAAATGTCAATAGTGCCATGCTTGAGAGGCTCTGTTTTAGGTGTTTAGCATGCTTCTTTCCTTTGCAGATCTGATGTGCTCCATCCAGGTTATGCTGGGACTTAACCCTCATCAACCTGGCAACCAGGAAATAAGGCGAGTGAAGCTTCTAGGGGTCACCTATTACCTTGTGTCAGGGGAAAAGCAGAAGGATTTTATAGTATTTTCCAGCAGAGCAGAAGTCCTAATCCTTCCTGGGGAATGGTGAGCCACCTCTATAAATGTAGAGGCTATGGGGAGGTATATAGAGTCAATGTCCTCAGCAGCATCAAGCTGGTCCTTCCCCTGGTTTTCAATCTCAGGATTTTTCTATCAGAGTTTCCCATAACAAAAGTGCCTTGGTTGACAGTTCAAATATCTCTGGGACTCTGTCACTCACAATAAGGTCTTTATCCTGCCATTTGATTGTGTCTGCCCTTCCACCACAAACAGTAAGTGGCTCCTTAAATACTGCCACTATGGCTCTCTGGTTCTCATACTTGGCTACTTTACTGCTAGTTAACAGCTCACAGCGCTAGGTGTTAATACAGGTAGGCAGTAATCCCCAACTCTACAGTCTATACAGGCATTATTATTCCCATGTTTCAGTGTTTTCATCATCATATGTGCCAAAGTACACCACCAATACCTTTATATGGGTCATCACCAGTGAAAATTTAGGAACTGAACCATCACCCCATACAAGGAATATGTATATCTATTTACCAATTAAGACAACTTTTCATCTGCTGGGAAATGGGTGCAATTCCAAACCCCCATCTTATAGCTTACTTTTTCAGACCATTCTTGATTCTGCTTTTTTTTTTTCTTCTTTTTTCTTTATTGGGTTGCTTTAGTTACATATGACAGCAGAATCCATTTTGATATAATCATACACACATGAGATATATCTTATTCTAGTTAGAGTCCTATTCTTACGGATGAATGTCATGGTAGGATTCACTGTGTTATTTTCACATACATACATGGGAAAATCATGTCAGATTCATTCCATGGTCTTTGCTTATCCCACCTCCCTTCCCTCCATTCTCCACTGTCTAATCTACTGCACTTCTATTATTTTTCTAAGACAGACACAAAGACAAGATTACACATGCAAGGGATATTTAAAGAACATACCATATGACAGGAAACAGGGAAAGAACAGAGGAATAGCAGAGCACTAGATCATGATGCAAACCTCATCATAAGTTTATATGATGAAATATGAAAGAGAGGGAGAGGAAGCTTCAGTTTGGGCAAGTTTGCAAATCTGTCAGGTCAAACTTGACCAGTAAAGAAGTCACATGTCCCTTTAAAAAGGTCTATCTTAGTAACCCAACCTCACAGTCATTGGTATGGACCTTTCCATGGGACACCGGCTGCTGTGCAAATACAATAGATTTTAATGTGCAGTAGCATCTGGGAAACTGGGCGAATGACCTTCCTATGGTAGGATATTGATGAAATTATTCTTGTGGGCTCCACAGAGACAATTCACTCAACATCTGTAGATACAATCATGTGACTATTTCAAAGGGAAATGTAATATCCACTGAGAGAGAAGCAATAGCCAGGCATAACAGCCAATCAGAACTCCATTTCCTCACTTGATACACTGAGGAGAAGTTTCTACAGGCCATTTACTTTGTCCCTTTGTCCTCTTGAATTGTGACATTGAGAAGTAAGTGAGGATCATTTCTAGTAAAGGTGAGAATTTTTAAAGGAATTTCAAAAAATTACCTTGATTCTTTTTGCAATGTGTTGCAATTTATCACTCTCAGAAGCATGCACAAATTTTGATATAACTGATTTAATTAACATAATTTATTTGTTAACTTCATATTTCTGAGGGAGAAAATCTATTAATTAGACCTTTTTCAAGGTCTAATAAGGGGAATTCTTCCAAAGATTTTCAATAACACACCCAATCTCATAGACCATGTTCCTCTATCCTGCATGCTCTAGAAATTGGAATACCTACTTCAAATTTCAACTCCACTCCACAATTTAAAAGTTCTGGGGCTATGAAAAGTGCAACTTACCAATACTTTATTTATTTGGAAGTTGACTGGAATTATTATGGGATTCCCTACTAAAACTGGGCTAGAAAATGAAATAATTCACATAAGTCTAGCAGTTTGGTGTGTGCTTACCTCCCAATATATTGAGAGATTGTAAATATAACTGGATTAGGTCACTTCCTTTCTAGTTTGAAAATGCATTGAAAGCAATTATTTTTGTTTTGAGATGCAGTATACAGTAGGGTAATGACAGATGATATAAAGATATTTGAAAAAGTAATCAGAGAGATGAGAATTTCCATACTTCAGTCCCCTGAAGCTTACTGGAATACAGCAGATTGATTGGATTGCCTAATATTTTTCTCATCTATGAAATGAAAGCAAATAATATCTATAATGCATAGTCATTTCAAGAGTTAAATGAGATATGTGAATTTAAAATGTTTGCCCTCTGTCTAGACCATAGTAAGCTCTCAATAAGTATTAGCTATCATCAATTATATAATCAATTATATTATCAATTACATAATATGATGCTTTCATGGCTGAAGAGTTAAGCAGGGCCATTTATTCCTAACATGAATACCTACAAATTATTTTCCACAAAGTTTTCCTGACCATTTTTTAACATATGTCATTATGTCTCTTTTCTTGTTATTCGTCACTCATGTGTTTGATAGTCACCCATAATATCCACATCAGTCAATGTTCTTTTTATAGTAACTTCATTCCTTTCTTGTTATATTTTGCTTCTAATCTGATAGGTACTTAGCAACCAGAAATTCAAATTTAACCAAGTTGGATATAAAGTAAGCATAAATATTTTGTGTGTGAGGGTATGAAAGGTTTTCCTTATGCAGATGGATGAGCTTGAGTATCAAACTTCAATGACATGCACTCTGCTCCCAAGGGTGTCTTCACCTGCTTTCTGACTCTCTAACATTTACTCTCCAAAGAGCTGAGTCTCAACAGGGTTAAAGTTGCTAGCTACAGTCTTGTGCACATAGGAGATGCCAACCAAAGGTTGTTGATTGGATGAAACAGAAATAAGTTGAGCTAAGATAACAATGTGACTCCTCCCCTTTCAGTGTAAATGGACTAAATGCTCTATCAATGTCCATATTAGTTTATTTCTATAATCATTTCGCCTCTCTTGTCATGTGCCTTTAGTTATTTTAATTTTCTACTTAGATAATAAAAGAACAAAAATTTTTGCTCATCCTATTGCTTCTTCTATGAGAAACCATTCCTGTGTCTGATAGACAAGTTTTGGCATATGAAGCTGCCTTTAGTTATGGCAGACATTCAATCTCTCTCTGCTTATTTGGTTTAAAGAAGGGTGGTAAAACATACTCTGGGTACTTTCGGTTCTTCATTTTCCTTCTTTTCCAAATGGAATGTAATGCTAAATAAAAACTGATCAGAAGTTTAGGACTACCCGTGGCTTATTGTGTTTCCATGGTAACAGGTCTGTGTTGTTCATCTTCCTAATACAGCTTCAATGACTTCACTGCCTTTGTGACCCAGGCTTATTAAATCTTGATTGCTATTCTCCATCCACGTTGGCCTCTTACTTATACACTACAATCACTTCTAAAGAAGGCATTCTTCCCACATTGTGATTGAAGCCTCTGAACACAAACACAACTTTCCCAATATCTCTCACCTCTCATGATCAAGGACAACCTAGCACAACTGGCCCCCTCCTCAGTTACTCCTGGAGGAAAGCAACATTTTAAACCCTTATCAAGGTTTTCCCTTTAGCATTCTCTCCAGTGTATGATTAGGTATTAACTTTTCTACCTTCCCATCTAGCAAAACTATTATTTCATTGCTTTCTATTGTACCAGGATAATGAAAGGACAAATACAATAAATAAAGTAATAAGCTATGTTGCCAAGTGAATAAAATATTACATCATTAATAAATAGAAAATATTTTAAAACTGAAAAATGTAATTCAACTATTTTGAAGTGCCTGTTTCTCTTTATGAGTGATATTTGAGAAATCTTAGACAAGTATACAAGTAGAGAAAATTTAATTATCAAAGAAAGGTAATTGAAAAGTGTTCTATGCCAGCATTAGGACAGCTGTATGGAACAATAGCAACAACAACAACAATAAAAATAACAGTATTAGAGCACCCAGGCCAACCTGCACAGTGTCTCCTCATCTACCAACGCATTGGGATGCCTCTGCCACCATCTTGGATTATCCCCAAAGCCATCGCCACCATCTTTACTTGGGGCAGCTTCCATCATGGAACACCAGCTGAAGACTAGAAGCTCATTATCAAGGCATCTGTAGGTTAGCCCTTGCTGCCAACACCAACTTGGGAAGTAGCCACTTATACCAAGGGAAAACAGCCAGGTCCTGAAAGATCATCACCAAAAGCCCTATAGGCTTGGTTGCATCTGAAATATCCCTGCTATGTGTGCTAACAGCCACCATCTTGCCACAGAGGCAGGAAAGAGCCTTGCAAGGGGTCAGTAGGTGGGAAAAGTGTGTGAGGGCACCTTGGTCCCGGCTCACCCAGCCAACCAGCCTGGCACCCACTTGGATCCCAGAGACAATTTGGACCACATTTCCTAAGACCCAACATCAGCCTGGTCCATAACTCCACTGATCCGCTCATCCTACTGGGTTGGCAATCAATAGGGCCCTCCAGCTTCCCAACCCCCAGTCTCCCAACAATCCCTAGCCACCAAACTAGACCAGTGCCTGCAGCTACATGGTTGGCCCAAAGCTTTCAACACCTGGTCCTAATTTGCCCAGTACAGAACAGCTTTCCAAGACAGGTGTACAGGTCCCAGCACTCAGCTCTCAGGACCACCTGGGAGAGAAGTCCCTGATTGGGTAGTTGAAAGGGCAGGAGCAGGAAACATACAATTTAGAGACTAAATTATAGACCAGGAATTGTGAAGTCCACAAGTGAGGGGAATGGCTTAGATCAGGCTCCTGCATCACAAAAGTGTACCCCAAAGGAGAGTCCAGGAGTGCAGTCTTCCAGATAGGTAATTGCTATACCCTGCCTCCAGGACTCCCGCCTCCAAGTCCAATGCTCCCACCTTAGTAACTGTAATCCTTCCTGAGGATGGAGTTACCAGCAAACTCCAGACAACCCCACCTATCAGAACATAAGGGAAGCAGAGAAGGTATTTGATTCCAAAAGAAACAACTGTTCAATTTTCCTTCAAGACTCTTTTTTTGCCCCAATTTCTTTTTTTTTTTCTTTTTTTGTTTCCCACTCTCACATCCCAATCATCTTTGAAATCAAGTACCTTGCATGCATAAGGCCACTGAAGAATGGTAGGTTGAAATAGTATGTTATGGTTTTTTTTCTTTTTTCTTTTTTTTTCTTTTTGGTACTGGGGATCGAACCCAGGGGCACTCAACCACTGAGCCACATCCCAGCTCTATTTTGTATCTTATTTAGAGATAGGGTCTCACTGAGTTGCTTAGGGCCTTGCTAAGTTGCTGAGGCTGGCTTTGAACTCGCAATCCTCCTGCCTCAGCCTCCCAAGTGCTGGGATTGCAGGCATGCACCACAGTGCTCAGCTGTTACAGTTTTGATGTAGATACTTTTTTCTTTTTTACTCATGCTATTTTCCTCTTATTTATCTGTTTCCTTGGGGTCTCTTTCTCTTTTTTTGCCAACTAACAACCAACTTATTTGATTTCTCTTTCTCTCTTCCTATAATCTAGTACCTCTATATTCTCATTTCTTACATCATTAATATCACATCCTACATGCCTCCCCATCCTCTCTTTGTCAGCCATTAGAAATGGTAGACCTTATTGCAAGCCTATTGTTTATGCTCTAGATAATAACTGAACACATCATCACTGTTAACTACAACACTACTGTTAATGTCTTAATAGGGGCTATATTGTTTAAGGCTGCATATTGATTGCATTGGGTGATGTTGATATTGATCTCCCCCTTAAAAGTGAGGTATTGGAAACCTGCAGGGTGGAAACTGTAATACCTCGGATCCACAATGCTAGAGGGGAAGATACATGAGCATCATTAAAAAGCAAGGAAAGAAAGACCCCAAACAAACCAAGATGCTATTTTAATAGAATCCATTGACAGCACAGTAGAAAAATGTCAGAAAAGGAGTTCAGAATGTGTATAATTAAAATGATCAGCCAAATAAAGGATGATATAAGAGAGCAATGCACACAACAAAAGATTGCTTCAACAAAGAGTTAAAGAGCAAATGCAGGAAGCAAAAGATCATTTCAATAAACAGAGATTTAGGGGAAAAAAAGAAATCCTTGAAATGAAGGAAATGATAAACCAAATTAAAAACTCAATAGAAAGATTCACCAACAAGCTAGATCGCTTGGAGAACAGAACCTCAGACAATGAAGACAAGATATTTAATCTTGAAAATAAAGCTGAACAAACTGAGAAGATGGTAAGAAATCATGAATATAAACTCCAAGAATTATGGGATAACATGAAAAGACCAAATTTAAGAATTATTGGGATTGAGGAAGGCACAGAGATACAAACAAATGGAATGAACAATCTATTCAAAGAAATAATATCAGAAAATCTCCCAAACCTGAAGAGTGAAATGGAAAATCAAATACAAGAGACTCACAGGACACCAAATATATAAAATTACAACAGATGTACACCAAGGTACATTATAATGAAAATGCCTAACATACAAAATAAAGATAAAATATTAAATGCCATGAGAGAAAAGCATCAGATTACATATAAGGGAAAACAAATAGGGATATCAGCAGATTTCTCAGCCCAGACCCTAAAAGCTAGTACAACTGGAAAAACATATTTCAAGCTCTGAAAAAACATGGATGCCAAACAAGAATCTTATGCCCAGCAAAACTAAACTTCATATTTGAGGATAAAATAAAATATTTCCATGATAAACAAAAGCTAAAAGAATTCACAAACAGAAAGCCTGAACTGTAGAACATTCTCAGCAAAATATTCCATGAGGAGGAAATGGAAAGCAACAGTGAAAGTCAGTAAATGGAGGAACTACAATAAAGGAAAAGTCAATCAAAGGAGAAACCAATTCAAGTTAAAAATCAAAATTAAGTCAAAATGACTGGGAATACAAACCATACTCAATAATAACCCTGAATGTTGATGACCTAACTCATTAATAAAAAAATATACAGACTGGCAGATTTGATTTTTTAAAAAAACCCAACAATATTCTGCCTTCAAGAGACTCATCTCATAGGAAAAGACATCCACAGACTAAAGGTGAAAGGATGGGAAAAAACATATCATGCACATAGAGTCACTAAAAAAGCAGGGGTTTCCATCCTCATAGCAGATAAACAGGACGTCAAGCCAAAGTTAGTCAGAAGGGATAAGGAAGGACATTTCACACTGCTTAGGTGAAGCATAAATCAACAAGACATAATAATAATAAATATATATGCCCCAAACAATGGAGCATCTATGTACATCAAACAAACACTTCTCAATTCCAGGAACCAAATAGACCACAACACAATAATACCAGGTGACTTCAACACACCTCTCTCAAGATAGACAGATCGTCCAAACAAAGACTGAACAATGAAACGATAGAATTCAATAACACAATCAATAATTGAGACTTAAGAGACATATATAGAATATTCTATCCATCAATGAGCAATACACTTTTTTCTCAGCAGCACATGGATCCTTCTCTAAAATAGACCATATGTTATGCCACAAAGACACTCTTAGCAAATATAAAAAAATAGACACACTATCTTGAATTCTATCAGATCATAATGGAATGAAATTAGAAATCATTGATAAAAAAATAGAAACTACTCCAACACCTGGAGACTAAATAATGTACTATTGAATGATGCATGGATAGCAGAAGCCATCAGGGAAGAGATAAAAAAAATTCTTAGAGATAAATGAGAACATCAGTACAACATATCAAACTCTCTGAGACACTATAAAAGCAGTACTAAGAGGAAAATTCATTGCATAAAGTACATTCAATGAAAAAATGAAAAGTCAACAAATAAACAACCTAACATTACAGCTCAAGCCCTAAAAAAAGAAAAAAAGATCAACACCAAAATACTAGAAGACAGGAAATAATTAAATTTAAAGCTGAAATCAATGAAACTGAAACAAAAGAAACAATTGAAAAAATTGACATAAAAAGTTGGTTCTTTGAAAAAGTAAACAAAATTGATAAACCCTTAGCCACATTAATGAAGGAAAGGAGAGAGAAAACTCAAATTACTAAAATTCAAGATGAAAAAGGAAATATCATGGCAGACACTAATGAAATACAAAATATAATTAGAAAATATTTTGAAAATCTATATTCTAACAAAATAGAAAATCTTAAAGACACCAACAAATTTTTAGAGACATATGATCCAGCCAAACTGAATTAGGAGGACATACACAATAAAACAGATCAATTTCAAGCAATGAAAGAAAAGAAGACATCAAAAGCCTGCCCACCAAGAAAAGCCTGGGACCGGGTAGATTCTCAGCTGAGTTCTACAAGACCTTCAAAGAAGTACTCATTCCAATACTCCTCAAAGAATTCCATGAAGTAGAAAAGGAGGGAACTCTTCCAAATTAATTCTATGAGGCCAATATCGCCCTGATTCCAAAAGCTGACAAAGACACATCAAGGAAAGAAACTTCAGACCAAGATCCCTGATGAACATAGATGCAAAAATTCTTAACAAAATTCTGACAAATCACATACAAAAAATACATTAAAAAGATAGTCTACAAAGTGCTCAAAAATCTTTACACCAAGAATACTAGTAATCCAATCAATAAATGGGCCAAGGAAATGAACAGACACTTTACAGAGGAAGATCTACAAGCAATCAACAGATTCATGGAAAAATGTTCAACATCCCTCGTTATAAGAGAAATGCAAATCAAAACCACCTTAAGATTTCATCTTACCCCAATTAGAATGTCTATTATTAAGAATATAGGCAACAACAGGTGTTGGTGAGGATGTGGGGAAAAGGGTACACTCATACATTGCTGGAGAGGGTACAAATTGGTGCAGCCACTCTGGAAAGCAGTGTGGAGGTTCCTTAGAAAACTTGGAATGGATCCACCATTTGACCCTGCTATCCCACTCCTTGGCCTATACCCAAAGGACTTAAAATCAGCATACTACAGTGACGCAGCCACATCAATGTTCATAGCTGCTCAATTCACAATGTCTAGATTGTGGAAACAACCTAGATGCCCTTTAATCAAAGAATGGCTAAAGAAACTGTGGTATATATACACAATGGAATATTACTCAGCCATAAAGAAGAATAAAATTATGGCATTTGTAGGTAAATGGATGATGTTGGAGACTATTATGATAAGTGAGATTAGCCAATCCCAAAAATCCAAAGGCCAAATGGTCTCTCTGATAAGTGAATGATGAATCGTCTAAATGTCCCATCTACCATATAATTCTATTTTAGCAAAAGTAATAAAACAAAATCCCTGTTACTAAAATGTTCTGTATTGATTTTGCTCCTCCAAACAATACACTTCTCATCATGTGCAAGTTCTTTGTTAAATATACTTACTAGAAAGAACTCCAGCACTCTCTACTGAGTAATCATAAATTTATAGATGATAAGCACCTCATTGTATTTAAGAGATCCTTTCCATCAAATTTCCTCTAAGCAGTGAGAGTGATTTTGTATTGGCCAATGTAAACTCTAGGTGCCTTGAAACCTTTTAACATCTTGAAATCAAAGATATTAAAATTTGTTGAGTACTGAGTAAGAAAAAAATTGAATGACTTTAGAGAAATGAACACATAAACCTTCAGCTGGGGGTATGAGTCACTGGTATATTGTTTGCCAAGTATGCATGAAGTCTTGTGTTCCATCCTCAGCATTGAAAAAAAAATGGAAACAAAATGCTAGCAAACAAACCAAAACCTTGTAAGTCTTCTATTTTATGGGATTACAAAGTTATTTTGAGCTGTTTCAAGAGTATAATTAATGCAATCACCAATTGTACACAAAAATAATTCCATTCTTAATATTTCAATCATATTATATCATACTTTATCACATTTGATGTTCAAATGTCTTCACCACCCCAAAGCTTATAGCTCACAGAAATACCATGTGTATATCTATGAAAAACATATTGATTGGTCTCTGTTAATTTAGAATTAGGACTGGAGGCACAAGTTTATTACCTTAATAATATTGATGGGTATTGACCCCAAATTACAAAATATATTTATGCTTATTTTAACAGTTGTCAAAATGGGCCATATATAAGATAGTTCTAATTACTCTCAAACTGTGAGCACATTGTTTTGAAAACACATTTTTTGACCTATCACTTTGATAACTGAGAGTTGATTTCTGTTTCTAAGGAATGAGGGGACCTAGCAAATAATTATTTACTATTTAGGACAAAAATTAATAATTCTTATATAAAGATAAAAATCCATGTGAAAAGGGAAAACAGGAAAATTATCATCCAATTCCATTGTCTGTTTTTGTTTTTTTAATTACTGGGGATTGAACCCAGGCAAGGCTGCTCTAACACTGAGCTATATCTCCAGCCCTTTTTATTTTTTCATTTTGAGACAGAGTCTCCCTGAGTTGCCCAGGCAGTACTCAAACTTGTGATCCTCCTGCCAAGTTGTTGGGATTACAGGTGTGCACCACTCCACCGACCCTTTGTAACTTTAGGGCAGCAATATAGACAGGGAAGCTGAAGAAATATTGTCAGTATTCTTCTCATTCAGCTTCCTAATCACTATTTAAATCGTTTACTTATGGAAAACATTTCCTTACTTGGCTATGACATATTCTGATTTTTGTTTTAGAAGAAAAATTTGGTAAATAATAAATTTGCACTATACTATGCCTTTATTAAAACTTTCATTCAATGTCCTTTGAAAAAAATAAAATAAAAAAAAATAAGTGAATGATGATGCATAATGTGGGGTGGAAGGATAGCAAGAATGGAGAAAGGATAGAGAGCATAGAGGGAAGGGAGTGGTGGGGTTGAGGTTGGGGGGTAAGAATAATAACAGCATGTGTGATAGACATCGTTGCCCTGTGTACATGTATGAATGCACAGAAGGGGTGACTCTACTTTTTGTACAACCAGAAAAACAATTGCAGTGCTCCATTTGTGTTCAATGAATCAAAAATTAAATAAAAAGAAAAAAAGATTGTGTACCATGATCAAATGGGGTTCATCCCAGAGACACAAGGTAGTTCAAGATGCAGATATTAATAAATGTAATTCATCACATCAATAGACTTAAAATTAAAAATCATATGATTATCTCAATAGATATAGAATACAGCACCACTTCATTCTTAAAACACTAGAAAAATAGAGATGTAGGAGTAAACCTCAATATTGTACAAGGCCAACATCATTCTAAATGGAGAAAAACTGAAAGCATTCCCTCTAAAAACTGGAACAAGACAGGGATGATGCCCTCTTTCACCACTTCTATTCAACATAGTCCTTAAAACACTAGCCAGAGCAATTAGACACACCAAATAAATTAAAGGGATACAAATTGGAAAAGAAGAACTCAAACTATCACTATGTGGGAACAATACGATTCTATTTTCAGAGGATCCAAAAAATTCCACCAGAAAACTTCTAGAACTAATAAATGAATTCAGCAAAGTAGCAGGATATAAAATCAACACTCATAAATCTAATGCATATCTATTCATAAGTGATGAATCCTCTGAAACAGATATTGGGAAAACTACTCCATTCACAATAGCCTTAAAAAAAATACTTGGGAATCAATCTAACCAAAGAGGTAAAAGAACTCTACAATGAAAACTACAGAACACTAAAGAAAGAAAGTACAGAAAACCTTAGAAGATGAAAAGATCTCCCATGTTCTTGGATAAGCAGAATTAACATTGTCAAAATGGTCATACTACCAAAAGTGCTACACAGATTCAATGCAATTTCAATTACAATCCCAATACCATACCTCATAGAAATAGAGGAAGCATCATGAAATTAATTTGGAAGAATAAGAGACCCAGAATAGCCAAACCAATCCTTGGCAGGAAGACTGATGCAGGAGGTATCACAATACCAGACCTTCAACTATATTACAGAGCAACAGTAACAAAACTGGCATGGTATTGGCACCAAAATAGACAGGTAGATCAATGGTACAGAATAGAGGACACAGAGACAAACCCACATAAATACAGGTATCTCATACTTGACAAAGGAGGCAAAAAACATGCAATGGAGAAAAGATAGCCTCTTCAATAAAGGTGCTGGGAAAACTAGAAATACATATGCAGAAAAATGAAATTAAATCCCTCTCTCTAACCCTGTACCAAACTCAACTCAAAATGGATCAAGGGCCTAAGAATTAGGCTAGAGACCATGGACCAAATATAAGAAAATGTAGGCCGAAATCTTCATCACGTCAGCTTAGGACAAGACTTCCTTAACGAGACTCTCTAAGTGCAAGAAATAAAAGCAAGAATAAATAAATGGATGGATTCAAACTAAAAATCTTTTTCTCTGCAAAAGAAATGATCAATAATGTGAAGAGAAAGCCTACAGTGTGAGAGAAAACCTTTACCACATGCACTTCAGAAACATCATTAATCTTCAGAATTTATGAAGAACTCAAAAAACTTAACACAAAAAATATAAATAACCCAAACAATAAGTGAGCTAAGAAACTGAGCAGACACTATGCAGAAGATATGCAATTGATCAACAGATATATGAAAAATGTTCAACATCTCTAGTAATCAGAGAAATGAAAATCAAAACTACCCTAAGATTTTCATCTCACTCCAATTAGAATGGTTATTATCAAGAATACAAGCAACAATAGGTGTTGGCGAGAATGTCGGGGAAAAGGTTCACTAACACACTGTTGATGGGATTGCAAATTGGTGCAGCCCACTCTGGAAAGCAGTATGGAGATTCCTTAAAAAACTTGAAATGGACCTACCATTTGACTGAGCTATCCCACTCCTTGGCCTTTACATAAAGGAATTAAAATCAGCATACTACGATGATGCAGCCACATCATTGTTTATAGCAGCTTAATTCACAATAGCTAGATTGTGGAATCAACCTAGATGCCCTTCCATAGATGAATGGATAAAGAAACTGTGATATATTCACAATGGAATATTAGCCATAAAGAAGAATAAAATTATGGCATTTACAGGTGAATGGATGGAGATGGAGAATATCATGCTAATTGAGATAAACCAATTTCAAAAAAGCCAAAGGCCAAATTTTCAAATGCTTTCTCTGATAAATGGATGCTGATACATAACAGGGTGGGGGTAAGGGAAGAATGGAGGAACTATGGTTTGTGTAGAGGGAAATGAGGGGAGGGAAGGGGTCAGAGGGTGGGAAAGTTGATGGAATGAGACAGACATAACTACCCTATTTACATGTATGATTTGACTCTACATCATGTACAACCAGAGAAATGAAAAGTTGGACTCCATTTGTGTATGATGAATCACAATGCATTCTGCTGTCATGAATAACTAATTGGAACAAACAATTAAAAATAAATAAAATAAAATACCAATACTTTGCTGAAGAACATTAAAATCAGAATTTTTAGTGAAGTAGATCAATATTAATTGAAAAAGGATTGGAAGATTGGTCAATTCCTTTGAATATTATATATTGCAACATTTTAACTGTGATTTTTGATCAGGAAATCTGCAATTAATAATGAACTTATGCAGGAATACATGTAAAGAAAAAGTGTACCATTGTAAAATGATAAATTCTTGAATGTATTTTCTCCAGTTGAAAATAGCGTGTAATGAAATTCATATTATTTTATTTCTTTTTATAAATATCTGCTCCTCATCAGATTTCAGGAGACATTTTATTTGTGTAGACTATGAGTAGAATTTGACTTTAAAATAGCAGCTAGTTAACTAATCTGCTTTCACTACATCAATTCCACACACATTACAGATAAATTCATAGTCTTGTTGCTAAAATGGTAGGGATAATAGTGTCCAAAAGGCTTCATTTTTCAACAGTTTCAATGAATACAATTGAGGAAAGGAGAAAACTGTATAATCTTAAAAATTGATAGGTGGTTTGTGTGTCTTTATATGTGGGTAGGGTTTCTATGCAGTTTTGTTATGGTGTAAGAATAAGTGCTTGAAAGTTTGTTTTTATTTTCATAAAAAACAGTATTAAGTAAAATAGCTTCTTTTTCTCATAAAAAGAATCTAAAAGTAGGCAGTCCATGGAAGTGATGGCAGTCCCATTGTTTTCATTCTCTTTGTGCCTCCCTGTGACAGAATTCTTGGCAGTCTGATTCATGATCCAATATGGTTGCTAGGGTTGCAGCTCTCCTATCCATATTCCAGGCACCAAATGTGGGGGGAGAGCATTCCTAGAAGTTCCATTCATTATGTCTGCTTTTATCTCATTGACCAGAACTTGATCATAAGATCACAAGTGATTGCTGAGGAGTCTGGAAATTATAGTCATAAATTGGCTATGAGATGATAAAGTAAAAATCAAAGTTTCATTATTGAAGAAGAAGGGCAAAAGATATTATGAGTAAAGAACAGTCTCTATCACTAATTTCAAAAAGAATAGGAAAAAGAATAGAATGAACAATAGATACCACAGGAAAAAAAAGTGCTGCAACACCAAAAAATCTTTTATTCTGATATTCTTTTCATTCAAGGGATATTTGCAAAATTACAGGTTAATCCTTCCCCTTCTCATCTCTCACAGCATCACTTGCATTTTCTGTGGAAAATTTGAACATCATTGATATTTACTAAGAATTTATTAAGTACTAGGCAATGGGATTATTTAAATGGAACTTTTCATAATTGTCAAGCAAAATTTTTGAGGTAGTTATATCACCAAATGTTGAAAATTAGGTTGGAAAAGCATTGGCCATGTTTTGGATGTGGCTTATGGAAACCTCATTTCCTACTGTGGCAGTATGAGAGGTGGAGGGTCCTTTAAGAAGTGGGGCCTAGTGGCAGTTGGTTGAGTTACTAGGGACAGTGCCCTCACAAGGAATTGATTTAGTTTCTGTGGGATCCTGAGTTAGTTTTCGTAAGAGCAAGTTGTGGGGAAAAAACCCTCCTCACATCCTGCTTCCATGTGACTGCTGGCTCTTGCATGCACTCCTGCCATTTGTGATGCCATCTGCCATATGATGCAGCCAAGAGTCCCTCACCAGGACCATTGCATGCCATGATATTTGGACTTCTGGCATCCAAAACTACAAGTTAAATGATACTCTTTTCTTTACGTTACTCAGCCTCAGGTACTTCATTATTGTAACAAAAGATGGACTTTTACACATCTTGATCCAAATTGTAGAGCTACATGAAGCTAGGATTCCAATCCATCCCAACAGGGAGTTTCCATTCTCTTGTACCACATCACTCTTCACTTAATATACTTATCATTTCTCTTTTGTGCTATTTTACATATAATACTTAATCTGCTTACCATATTGTTTTTTACATCCAAGTATATTTTTTCTACCTGTTTTCCAACCAATACTAGTAACTATCCTTCCTACTTAGAAGCAACCTATGGTTTGTATGTTTAGTTTTTATTCTTCCTCTACATTGCCTGATATAGTCCCTTGCATAAAATAAGTGCTCACTAAATAATGAGGGGAAGAATGAAAGAAGACTAGAAGATGGTAGCTGCTGAGTGGTTCTAGCGAGTAGTTTTAGGCAAAAGGTGAAGGAAGAAATAGCTTATAAAGTATAATCATAAATAGAAACTATAAATGTTGGATGAATTTATACCCCTGAGTCTTGCATTAAAGGTCAGAGGCTGAATAAAAACCACAAGAATTAATATGGTGTGGTGCAATTTTGGTTCTGATTCAGTTTGTTTGCTTTGGTTTTATTATCTAGAAATGTAGGAACATATGAGGATATTAAAAGCCTAAGGAAATAAAGAGAAATCATATTTATAGGGAAGAAGTCGCAATGTAAAAGTAATCCCAAAGTAAGTCAAGTTGGACAAGACGAGGGGACAAATGAAGAGAACAGCCTCAGCAAGGAGAGTTGATTCAACTTTTCCACGTTGAAGGAGAGACACAGGAACAACGATTATCCTCCTTCACATAGGTCTGTCTAGGCACTCTTGTTAGTTGAGTAATTAAGAGTAGAAGAAATATAAGTGAAGTGGAATAAAAGTGGAAAATATGTTGGTATCCAGCCCAAAAGAGGTGAGTGATCATGAACTAGATGTAGGAGGTAAGGCACAGAAAAAAGCTCCAAGAATATCATGGTGAATGGGGAAGGTCAAGATGGTAGGGAGGGTGACACTGAAGGAGAAAATAAAGAAGCCCCAACAGGGAAGGGAGGCTCCTTGTGTAGAAGGGAACAAGGAAAATGGGTGACGATGGAGGATTGCTGAAGGGTTAGGGCATCTGGAGGGGAAGACAGAGATGAGTGAGTAAAAAGAGAAGTGAGTAGCCTTTCCTCAAACTCTCTCTGTAGTCAGGCCATGGCTTTCTAAGGTAACTCAGAAAAATATGCTACTTTAGCACATGACAACAGAAAAAGAAAAGAAGAACATCCTGTACAAGTTTAATCTTTGAGGATATTCAAAGTAACAGCATATTGTTTATTATCATATTTCATAATCACAGAGTCATTATTCCCCACTGACATTTTTCTCATGTATTCTATTTTCCTCACCATCACTACCTGTTACACTCCAGATACTTTTTATGGACTTATCTCTTGGGTTAAATTAAACCTTGAACTATCACTCCAAAAAGTAATGAATGAGTGTATTCCCCAGACACAAGGCCAAACAGCCACCAGTGGCAACAGTTAGCTGTGTTAACACACATGCTGGATTTTTCCATGAAGAGATCCCTGTTTTCTGTTTTGTTACAGCATTCACACTGAATTGCTTCCTCAACACAGATAGATTCTCAATCATCTATCCATACTTTCTTGTCTGGTCCCTTTTTTATTAATGAGAAAATGTTTTCCAGAACTTTGGCCTTAAAAAACTTAGAATACTATTAACAAAATTCAACAAATTATTCAATAAAATATTTGCCAAGCTCTCCCTATTACCCAGGTACTCTGTGGGCACAGGAAATACAGTAGTGCACAAAACAAAATTCCTGCCCATGTGACACATATATTTTGGCGCTGAGAAGAGGCTCTAAATGAATAATTTAGTATAGTAAGTATATTAGCAAATGGCAATAATAGCCACGAGCAAAAAGGGAAGGACGAAAAATAGATCAGGTGAGGTGGACATGAATAGGGAGAAAATACAGTCCCGAATGAGGTGAAAATGGCCTCTGTGAAGGTGATATTTAAGTAAAGTGTAGGAATTGATGCAATAGCTAGATATTGGATGGAGGGAGTTAAGTGTGTCTGGGAATAGCAAATTAAAAGACTAAGAGACCCTGAGGGTAGAGTCTACATGACCATAGAAATTATGGGTTTGGGGAAGAAAGCTTTTATCAGGCCTTGTAGGCCTTTAGAAGATGGGAACTTGTTGGAGGGCTTTGTGCAGGGGAATAACAGGACTGGACTACATTTTATTTATTTGTTTGTTTGTTTGTTTGTTTGTTTTTGGCCAGGCGCAGTGGCACATGCCTGTAATCCCAGCATGTGGGAGGCTAAGACAGGAGGATCGCGAGTTCAAAGCCAGCCTCAGCAACTTAGAGAGGCCCTAAGCAACTCAGTGAGACCCTGTCTCTAAATAAAATACAAAATAGGGCTGTACCAAAGAACAAAAAAAATTTGTTGCTTGAAAATATAAAATCCATTGTGGACTACATTTTAAAAGGATTATTCCAAACCCTGTACTAATAACTTGGCAGAGGGGCAAGAACAGAATCAAAGAGACAGCAGAAAGGCTACTGCACTTCTCTTGAAAAGAGAGATGATGGACAGGATAGCAAGAGATAAGAAGTGATAGTTTTCTGGGTATATTTTAAATGTACACACTTGCTAATGGATAAGATCTGGAATATGAAATAAAAAAGAAGGCAGTAGTTATGCCAGTATCTTTGGCCTGAGCAACTGGAAAGCTGAAGTTACCATTTTGTGGCAATGGAAATGATTGAAGGAGGAGCAAGACTGGTGCCTTCCTGTTGTAGAATAATGTGCTATTACATTTGTGAGGCTCAAATACAAGAAACTGGAATATAAAAAACACTACGTAATGCTTTCAGATGGCTTTAGATAGCTAGAGGAATGTGCAATTGAAACACTCAGTCCAGCTGAATATTCAACAAAATTGAATATGCATCAAACCCAGATTTTTGAGGCAAAAATCGATTCATTTTGTTCCAAAGAACAAAACAGGAGGGAGAAGCCCCAACTTCCATTTCCTCCTGCCTGGTGTTATGAAAGGTTCCTGTCTTAGCCAGAGTATCCTCCATTAGACTGGGGTTAGGGTCGTGGTTATAACACTAAATGTTCCTCTTGCACTGGGATTTAATTATAGGACTGGTAGGACTGGTTCAGTAAACTTTTTATACCAAGAGTGGATGGTGAGCAAACAAAAATTGATTGAAATTGGCTAAGTTTTATTGAACCAAAGATGTGTTATACAGGTCTTCAGGTAAGTCTCAGAGATTTTAATAATCCTTTTTTCCCTCCTGCTTTAGCATCATTAGTAAGTATCTCTACCTTGTTAGTTCCATCTTCCATTAATCCATACCCAATGTCATCCATCAATACTAGGGGCTCACTTATAATTTGCTCATCAGTTCCTGGGGAAAATCCAATCCTGACAGAGTAATCTGGGAAATTGCAAGCATAGGAAGTACCAGAAATCTGTCCTCCAACCTAGACAAAAATTGTGCTGGCAGAATCTGCCTGCTGTAAATATTTTGAAATGATAGAATCTATCAAAGACTTGCAACTTCCAGGAGAAGTCTTGCATGACAAACTGTGGCTAGTTTCTGACAATTTCAGCTCTCGGCACTGTAGCAGCTACTCAACCCCTACCTCTCAGCCACATGGTAGGCACTGTGTACCTGTTCCTGGAACTGCTTGAAAGTACCTTGCAGGAGTCAGGTTAGCGGGAAAAAATTTAAAAAAAGGAAAAAGGAACTTGTCATTCAAATATTCGTGAGATGTGCTCTAATTACTGATTTCTGCTTCTGAACACAGAGGTGCAGGCAAAGAGGCACAGATAGCCAATGTTGTTGCACCTCCCTCTAAGCCCTTCCCATTCCTGCTGAAGTGACTGGGGGTAGGGGAAGGCCTAAAAGACCAATGCACTTTTTTCCACCATGTCTCTTCATTTTTGCCACTTTCACAGACAGATAAAGAGGAGAATATTAAAAATCAACTATGCAGCCTGGCATGATGGCTCACACCTATAATCCCAACAGCTCAGAAAGCTGAGGCAGGAGGATCACAAGTTCAAAGCCAGACTCAGCAACTTAGAAAGACCCTATCTTAAAATAAAAAATAAAAAGGGGCTGAGAATGTGACTCAGTGGTTAAGCACCCCTATGTCCAATCCCTGGTACCAAAAATATATAAATAAAAAAATTAAAAGTAATTGTGGATGCCCCCGAAAAGACCTAATAAGACCTTAAGTTTACATCTCAGGTTGATCCTTAGCACAGAAATAACCTACAATAATCAAAACAAACAAAATAAATACATAAACAAAAATAATCATGAAACTTAGGAAACCCTAGAAAAAGCCTTAAATCTGATTTCCAGAACTATCACATTATTAGATTACACTGTCCAGTTTTCAAGAAAAAGTCACAAGGTATACAACAAAATCAAAAATACATCCACATCAAAGGGGAGAAAACAAAAGTGCCCCTGAAAAAGATCTGATGTCAAATATATTAGACAAAGACTTTAAAACAACTTCATTGAAGATACTTGAAGAACTCGAGGAAGATGTGAAGAAAGTCAAGAAAAGGACCAATGATCCTAATAGAAATAGCAAAGAGATAGAAAACCTAAAATTAAACCAAAAGTATTCCAGAGCTGAAAAGAATTATAATTGACATTTTTAAATCGCTAAAAACATTCAAAGGCAGATTTAAGCAGGTGAAAGAAAGAACCAGTGAACTGAGAGAAGATATGAAAATTGTTAGGTGGAGGAATACGAGGAAAAAAAATTGAATAAAATTGTAAAGAGCCTTATGGACTTATGGTCACCAGTGGAGATCAGTTCGCTTTGTGGAACTTCCAGAAGGAGAAGAGTAAGAAAGGAGCAGAGATAATATTGAGGAAATAATCGCCCCATATTCCCCAAATTTGATGAAAGATGTGAATATAAACCATCCAAGAAGCTCAACAAATCCTAGATATGATAAAGTCAAAGCAATCTTGAAAGCAACAAGATAAGAGCAACTCATCACATACAAGGGATCCTCAATGGCATTATCCACAGACCTCTCATCAGAAATTATGGACTCCAGAAAGCAGAAGCCAATATGTGTCAAGTGCCCAAAGAAGAAAAGAAAACAAAATAAAACTTGTCAACTAAGAATCTGACATCTGCAGGACTCTCTCTCAAAAGAGGAAACATTACAACATTTCAAAAAAAAAAGATTAAGGGTTTGTTTTTTTTCCCAATTATACCTTCCCTGAAATGCTTAAGAGAGTCCTACAGGGTGAAATGAAAGGAACCTAGACAGTAACTCAAAACTGTATGAAAAAATAAAGATCTCAATAAAGGTAAATAAGTGAGCAATGACAAAATCTAGTATTATTTTAACAGTGCTTTGATAGCTTTACTTTTTATTTTTTCAACATTATTAAAGAGAATAATAAAATTTCTAAATTACTTCTCTAAAAACTAGTATTAGTCCAACTTTAGCTAGAAATTCCACATTTGGTATTTTACATAATCTTAAAGATTACTTAAATATTTTGAGTTTATATTTTTAAACACTTAATACAAAAGTTGTAATTTTATGACATCTACCACCAATACAGGTGGGAAAAGAACTGCAAAAGAACAGAGCTTTTAAATATTATTTAAGTTAAGCTTGTATAAATTCAAATTAAAGTGGTATAACTATAGATGTTAAATGTAATCCTCATAGTCATGCACAAAATAGTTATCAAATATAAACAAAAGGAAATCTTAAAGGTATTTTTAACATTTCACTACAAAAATTCAAATACACACACACACACACAAAAATAATAATGAAGGAAATGAGAGACAAAAAAACAATAAGGCATGTATAAATCAAACAGTAAAATGGTGAATCCCATCCTTATCAGTAGTTACTTAAAATATACAATCTTGGATTAAACTCTCCTATCAAAAAATAGAAACTGTTATCATTCCATCACTATGACAAAATACCTAAAATCAACTCAGAGATGGAAAGATTTATTTTAGCTCATAGTTTCAGAGGTTTCAGTTCATGGTCACTGACTTTGGGTATGTGGTGGGGCAGAACATTATAGCAAGGGCATGTGGTAGAACAAAATTGTTTACCTCATGGTAGCCAGGAAGCAGAAAGTGGGTGAGAGGAAGGGGCTAGGGACAACATATACCCTTCGAGGGAATGCCCCCACTGACCTACTTCCTCTAACTATATTCCACCTCTTAGAAAGCTTCTACAACCAATACTTCATTAAGTTATGAATCCATCAGTGGACTAATCCACTGAAGAGGTCAGAGCCCTCATGGTCCAGAGGACTCACCTCTGAACATTCCTGCATTGGAACTGACCTTCAACACACTTCTAGGAGACATCTAAGACTCCAACCACAACACCAGCAGAATGGATAAAAAACACATTCTCCAACTGTATGCCATCTACAGGAGACTGATTTAGATTCAAAAACACAAATAAATTGAAAGTGAAAAGATGAGGGAAAGATATTCCAGGCAACGAATAACTGAGAGGGAGAGAGAGTGAAAGATAGACAGACTAATATTAGACAATATCAATAATAAATCAAGAGTTTATAAAAAACAAAAAAATATGTTAATACAAGTTTTTTTTTGTTTTTTGTTTTGTTTTGTTTTGTTTTTTGCAGTGCTGGGGATTGAACCCAGGGCCTTGAGCACGATTTTAAACTTTAATCTACGTAGTGACTCATCATATGAAGCAGAAAGTGACAGAACGAAAGGACAGCCAGCCAATTCTACAATAACAGCTGGAGAATTCCATGCTCCACTACCAATAATGGATAGAACGACCAGGAGGTAGGTAAGGAAACAGAATTTAAATACAATAAACCAACTATATCTAATAGAAATATACAACATATTCCACCTACCAACAACCACACCACACACATTCTTTTCAAATGCACATGGGATTTCCTAGAATAGAGCATGTTAGGACATGACACAAGTACCAATGGGTTTTAAAAGACAGATACCATATGAAGCAGCTTTTCTGACCACAAGGATATGAAGTCAGAAATCAGTAACAGAAGTAAAACTGAAAAAATCAAAAATTTTGGGAAATTCAACAACACACTTTTGTCTTTTTTGTCAAAGACAAAATCACAAGAGAAACTGGAAAGATAAAATAGAGATTAAAAAAATAGAGATAAAAGAAAATGAAAACACAGCACACCAAAATGTACTGGACACAGTGAAAGCAGGAATGGAAAACCTTATAGCTATAAACACATATAAAAAGCAAGAAAGATCTCAAATTGATAATTAACTTTATAACTTAGGGAACTAGAAAATGAAGAATAAATGAAATCAATGCTAAAAAGAAGGAAGAAAGGTTAAACTACAAAGAAATAGAAAATCTAAATGTGGCTATAAAGATTAGAGCAATGATAAAACAGTGAACAGAAAGATAATCAGCCAAAATTTGGTTCTTTGAAAGAATCAACCAAATTGACAGATGTTTTGCTAGATGGACTAATAAAAAGAGAGAAAAGACTCAAACTAATAAAATCAGAATGCAAATGGGGACATTATTATCAATTTTACAGATATGCAGATTAAAGACAGTTCTGTGAACAACTGTATACCAACACATTTGAAAATCTAGATAAAATGGACCAATTCCTAGAAACATAAACTGACCAAGGTTAAACTACAAAGAAATAGAAAATCTAAATGTGGCTATAAAGAGTAGGGTTATTGAATCAGTGATCAAAAAATTACCTGAGAAAGAAAAGCCCTGTCCCTAATGACTTCCTGGGTGAAGTCTACAGTTAAAGTACTAAGGTCAATCATTGTCAAATTTTCCTAAAAATCTGAAACACTGCCTGATTCTATGAGATCAGCTTTGCCCTGATGCCAAAGCCAGACAAAGACATTATAAGAAAACTTCAGGCCAATATCCTTTGTGAACACTAATGCAAAAATTTTCAACAAAAATACTCACAAATCCAATTTAGTTTTCCTCAAAGATCAGGAATAAGGTGAAGATGCTCACATTCACCACTTTAATTCAATAGAGAGCTAAAAGCTCTAACCAGAGAAATTAGAGTAAAAAAGACATAAACAGTATCTAAATTGGAAAGGACAAGGCACAATTACTTCTGTTGACACACATTATGATCTTATATTGTAAGGATTCCACATAAACACTACTAGCACAAGTGACTTCAGCAAAGTAGCAAGATACAAATTTAACATACAAAAATCATTTGCACTTCTATTCACTAACAATAAACAATCTGAAAAGAAAATGAAAATAATTCCATTTACAATGACATCAAAATATTGAGTTTAACGAAGGAGGTGAAAGATTTGTACAATGGAAATGACAAAATATTGCTGAAAGAAACTTAAAAATGCATAAGTAAATGTAAGCATCTCTTGTTTGTAGATTAGAAGACTTAATACTGTTAACTTGTCAACACTACCTAAAATGACCTATAGATTCAATGCAAACCTTATCAAATCCCAACAAATTTTTTTGCAGACATAGAAAACCCACCCTAAAATTCATATAAAATCTTCAAGGGATGCCCAAATACACAAAACAAGCTTGAAGAAGAACAAAATTAAAGGACTCACACTTTTTGATTTCAAAACTTAATACAAACCTACAGTACTCAAAACAACATGGTACTGGCATAAAGACAGAAATATAAATCAAAGGAATAGAATAGAGAGTCCAGAAATAACCCTCTCACGTGTGATCAAATGATTTTGACAAGAGTTCCAAGAACATGCAATGGGGAAAGATGGTCTTTTCAACAAGTGGTGCTGTGAAAACTGGAAATGAACATGGAAAGGAACAAAGTTGGACCCTAATCAAACATGACACTTCAGTTTAAAAGTGGATCAAAGACCTCAACGTAAATCCTAAAGCCATAAAACTCTTGGAAGGAAATAGGATAAAGGCCTCATGATGTTAGATTTGGAAATGACCTCTGGATATGACATAAAAAATACATTAAGGAAGGAAAAAAATAAGTAAATTGGAGTTCATAAAAATTTTAAACATATGTCAAAAACAATATTAACACTAAAAATACAATCCAGAGAATGGAGGGAAATATTTGCAATCATGTATCTGATAAGGGATTAATATCCAAAATATACACAGAAATCTTAACAAAAAATTAGAACCCAAATTAAAAACAGGCAAAAGATTTAGTAACTTCTGTAATGATACATAAATGGTTAATAAACACATGAAAATATGTTCCACTAAGCTTTAGAGAAATACAAACCAAAACTAGAATAAGCTAATACTTTATATCCATTAATATGGCTACTATGAAAATATAAAATAATGAATGTTGACAAGGATGTGAATGGGAGCCATAATGTTAGTCACTATGGAAAATGGTATGTTAGTCCCTCAGAAAATTAAAAATTCAGTTACCATAAGATTTAGCACTTCTAATTATGGGTATATACCCAAACATTTGGGAAAAAAAAGGTCAGAAAGAGATATTTGTACACCCACATCTGTAGCAACATTCTTCGCAATAGCTAAAACTTGGAAGTAGTGTGTGTCAATTGATTGATCATCTAGTAAGCAAAATGTGAGGGATGTATATGTGTATGTGTGTGCACGTGTAGACACATGCACAATGGAATGTGATTCAGCCTTTAAAAGGAAGTAAATTCTTAAACTTTATGCCAAGTAAAATAAGCATCACAAAAACACAATTTATGATTCCACTTTTGTAATAGAGGAGTCAAAATCATAGAGATAGAAAACAAAATAGTGGTTGCCAGGGTCTTGTGTGAGGGCAGAATGGAGAGCTATCATTTAATAGGTGTAGAGTCCCAGTTTTACAAGTGGAAAGAGAGTTGTGGAAAATGATGGCGAATTATGGGGGACACACCCTATAATGGCGACAGCAATGGTGACAGTGCCCTCGTGGCAACCTCCTTCCCTTACCTGATGCTGCCTTACTCACTGCCTAGGATTGGCTAGTAGTAGTTCCGTGAAACTCTTGCCTGCGTGCACACCCCATGCCTTGCAGACCCTCAATCTGATTGGATTTCGCTGTACCCTCACCCTACATGAAAGCCATGTAACTTCCTTAATAAACTTGAGTTCCTGCTTCAACAGACCTCCCAGCTCTGGTGTGGTTCCTTGGCCGCCGACACTTGTCATCCTGCTGGACCCTGTATTCTCCTCTGGCAAGTCCAGAGGGGATACACTGAACCTTGTTGCTTGGCAGGGAGCAACAGCAAATATGGTTGCACATTCTGAATGTACCTGATACCACTAAACTATGCCCTTAAAAATGAGTAGGACAGTAAATTTTAAGACATGTGTACCTAGCCACAAAAAAATGTTTGTTTTAAAAACATCCTATCCAAATGGATATCCTTTGCTTACTGGTTCAAGACACATCTAAGGAAGCAAAGTTAAGCGATTCTAAAATGAAACATCAGCTGCAGCATAAAATGTGTACATGCTTTTTTATCCTAAATACTGTACTACTAACCTAATATCTTCAAGTTTCTCCTGGTCCCTATTTCCCCCTTTTGAAAAACAGTAAAATTTTATATCATTCCATTGGAAAATCCATTAATTTAGAAGGACCCAGCCTTTGCTCTCACTCTTTTCTGTTTCCTTTTCCCCCTCTCGTTTACTTGAGTTGTGAAGCATTATAAAAGAAGATGCTGTAGGTCAAACAAGACCCAGAAAACCCTGGATAGTGATTCTTCAGAAACGTTTCATATGCTAACATGGGAATAAAGATTTCATTAAAATAAAAACTAAAAGACCAACAATTCATCTAAGTCATGCTTCCTTATTCCCCTTTGTTTAGGTGGCAGTTTTCCCTTTTTACCTAGATACAAAGGACATAAATAAGGTGATGAATCATTCCCAGAATAACATATTTCATCATGAAAAATGGAAGGGATATTGAATACTGTATGTATTACCATAAAGTGATGACACCACATATATAATAATATCTAAAAAATTCTGAGTCTTTTTGCAGAATAAATATCTTTCTCCAGAAAGAGATTAAATGAAAGTATGAGATTATATTGCAAACACATATATATGAAAACAAGAAAGAATACAAAATAAGCCAAAATTTATGCAATACAGACTGATAGTAAAAATGTGCTATTACCAAAGACTATCTGTTCTACTTGTTTTCTTTTTGTTAGCATATTTATTAAATGTTGTACTTACAAGTAAACCAAAGGTTGCAAGTTGCAGTTGTGAAGTTTTGTAGTCAAAAATGTACTGGATGTTTTATAAAGCCTTTGCTTCTATTAATTTGATAAAATAGCACATTCTTGTTTTTACCATGTACATTTTCTAACAAAACTCTGTACAAAAGAGAAGAATTCTTATGTTTGGAGTCCAAAACAAAAACAGAAAGATTTACATTGCTAAGATTTGATTATTTTTTTGTGTTTCTTTTTGTTACTGTCAGGGCGGTTTAAGGTGGCTAGATATTGGCAGGGCATCAAGCAGCTTGTGCATGCGCAGAGAAACAATGTAGCCTGCACATGCCCAAAAGAGCAACCAAACAGGCAATGACAAAAGACGCCTAATGGTGCCTTGCAATCACCTGACACTCCCAGACAATCCCAGGAGGACATGGAGTCCTCAAGCTTCTCTTACCCACCCAGGGTTATAAAAATGCCTGCCCCATTGGGGTCACGCGTGTGACTTCTCTGACCCAGCACCCTGGTGGACCTGCAAACCTCCCCTGAGAGCCATCCCAATAGAGTTTTTCTTTTTGATTCACATCTGGCCTGTCTGTTCTCGGGTTACCATCGTCTGATCAGGTTACCCCATTACATACCCTGATCTTACATTTGGTGCAGAAACATCAGGTTACCCCATTACATACCCTGATCTTACATTTGGTGCAGAAACCCGGGAGGGTCCTCAGACCTCCCCCTTTGGGGTTGAGGTCCACCCTCTCCCTCAGACAAACCAGGAGATTCCTGCACCACTCTATTTCTCCTCATCTGGGTCAAGAGAAGTAAGGTAAGTTCCCTTGCATTTCCCTTGGCCTTCCAGTTGCACTCTCTGTTATGGAGGTCTATCTGTAAGTTGCATGTGTGCCACAGATCCCCGCCCATTCTGTTTAGGCCCCCATAGACTGTGAAGACATCCCAGCCTCTGGCTAGTCCTGCTTTTTCTGTTCTGGGACCCCATAGGCCAAGGAGACATCCTGGCCTCTGGCTCATCCATTTTCTGTTCCTCAGGTGATCACGACCAGAACTTGGGACGCCTCTTTCTGCTCCCCCGGTAATACTGAAAGGCCATGGGAAACACCAGGTCCTCCCTAGACCCCAAGACTCCTTTGGGCTGTCTGTACCTTAATTTCACTAAATTAGGACTCGGCCAAGACTTACGCTGTAAGTGGCTGGTCTTTTATTTGACTGTGGCCTGACCCCAGTACGTTTTAGACAATGGCTCAAAATGGCCTCCAGAGGGAACCTTTGATTTTCAAATCCTCACTGATTTGGACAGTTACTGTCACCAGACAGAAATGGTCACAGGTGCCTTATGTTCAGGACTTTGGGGATCAACTCTCTTCCCTCCCTTTGTTCTACCTGTTCTACTGCCCAAGTTCTCCTAGGGAGAGACAGTCCCAAACTCCTCCCCCACTGTTCTCTGTGTCCTCTTCCTCATTGGAAGATCCACCAGAACTGCTCTCAGCTCCACCCACCTGTCCTCCCCCTCTTTACTCAGGCCAAATTTCCTCCTTTTCTCCTCTTACTGCTCCCAGGCCTGCCCACTTCCACTCCTCCCCTCTATTCTCCTCTTCAGGATCCCTCCTCCTCCCTATGTCTCTCCTCTCCTGTTAATGCTCACACCTGATCTCATTGGGCCCCTCCCCTGCCCAACTCAGAACTCCTTTGTCTCCTCCAGGAAGTAGTGGGTGTGGAGGGCATTGTGCATGCCCATGTCCCATTCTCATTTCAGGATATTTCCCAGATCAAAAAGCGCCTAGAGTCTTTTTCTGCTGACTCCTCTACTCATATTAAGGAATTCAGGTATCTTTCTCAGGCTTATAATATTACCTGGCATGACATTTATGCCGTTCTTTCTTCTACTCTCACCCCAGATGAACAGGCATGCATCCAGCAGGCAGCACAAGATCATGCCAAACAAGTCCACCTAATGAATCTAACCCTACCCACAGGGGCACAGCAGTCCCAACAACTGAACCAGGTTGGGAATACGAGAACACCATCAGGGTTACCACCATTGTGCCCATATGATCCAATACCTCATAGTAGGCATGCAGGCAGTGTCCAACAAAGTGGTTAACTTTTATAATTTGAGGGAAATTATCCAGGATTCAGATGAAAATCCAGCCTTATTCATTAATCATCTCACAGAGGCCCTAACCAAGTATACTAAACTGGACCCTGAGTCTCCCTCTGGGGCAACAGTACTAGCAACCCACCTTATTTCTCAATCGGCTCCTGACATCAGAAAAAAGCTCAAACGAGCTAAGGAGGGCCCTCAAATCCCTATCTGAGACCTGGTAAAAATGGTCTTTAAGGTCTATAAGGCTCAAGAGGAATCGGCCAAATTGGCCAGGCAGGCTCATTTACAGAAAAAGGTGACATTCCAATCCCAAGCTTTGGTAGCTGCCCTGCAGTCTTCAACTCCAGTAAGAATTTCAAAGGGGGTCCAGCAATCCTTTCCCCCAGGGGCTTGCTTCAAGTGCAGTCACAAAGGTCACTGGGCCCATCTGTGCCCAAATCCACGGATCCCCTCCAGGCCGTGTCCCATCTGAAAACAAGCAGGACACTGGAAGAATGACTGCCTGATGGTTGGCCCCTCCCCAGTGCCTCCATGTGGGGATGTGAGCAGTCAGGTGGTCCCATCCCTTAAGCTGTTGGAATTTGCAGAAGACTGAAGGAGCTCAGACTCAAGAACCCCATCACTCTCACCGAGCCCAGGGTAACACTCCAAGTAGTGGGTAAGTCCATAACTTTCCTTGTGGACACAGGGGCTACCTATTCTGTCTTTCCTGCCCACTTGGGGGGCCTTCCCAGGTCTCCACTATGGGTATTGATGGGACACCCTCCTTTCCAAAAACGACAGCAAAATTAGCCTGTACCCTAGAGAGACACCCTTTCACACACTCTTTCCTGGTCATCTCCTCCTGGGTAGGGACCTTCTCCAACTCCAAGGGACAGTAGAGGCATCTTCTGCCTCCCTGGCCTCATTACAAAGACAAATAACTTCTGTTGCCCAGGTTGCCTTACAGAACCATCAAACACTAGATCTTCTGATGGCAGACAAAGGGGGAACATGCCCCTTCCTAAAAGAAGAATGTTGCTACTACATCAATGAAACTGGTTTGGTGGAAAAGAATGTTGAAATTCTTGGGCATCTAAGTGAAAGACTTAAATAGCAGCAGTTGGATGGTCCCAGGCCAGAATGGCTAAATTCCACTCTTGCCACCTGGCTAGCCCCCATCTTCACTCCTATATGAGTGGTAGAACTCCTATTAATGATCGCTCCATGTCTCCTCAGGTTTGCCCACAATCGAATCAGCAATGTTGCAGGAGTCACTGTCAACCAGATGCTCCTACACTCCTACAGCCACCTCCCTACCAACCTACTTCCAAGCCCTTTCCCCATGACGCCCCCTAATGAGCAGGAAGTAGCCAGGTGGACTCCAGCACCCTATATCATCAAAAAGGCGGGAATGTTAGGGCAGTTCAAGTCAGCTGGATGGGGGCTGGGCATCAAGCAGCTTGTGCATGTGCAGAGAAACAATGTAACCTGCACATGCCCCAAGGAGCAACAAATCAGGTGCTAACAAATGATCCCTAAAGGTGTCTTGCAATCACCTGACACTCCCAGCCAATCCCAGGAGGACACAGAGTCCTCAAACTTCCCCTCCCCCAACCCAGGTTATAAAAATGCCTGCCCCATTGGGGCCACGTGTGACTTCTCCAGCCCAGCACCCTGATGGACCGGCAAATCTCCCCAAGAGCCATCCCAATAAAGTTTTTCCTCTTGATTCACACCTGGCCTATCTGTTCTCCAGTTACCATCATCTGATCAGGTTACCCTAGTCTGACCTTACAATTGCATCACTTGCTTTTGGCAGAATGTGTATTCCAATGAATCAATACCTTTCTGTCCTGTACTCAGGGCATGCAGGTCCAGGGTACGACAGGAAAAGCAAAGGCTCTAAAGCCAGAACACCAGCTCCACCTCTCAGCTTCTTCACTGGTGATATGGAGATAATGACAGTAATGAAAAACGTCATTGCCTGGCACACAGCAAGCATTTTATCTGTTAGATTTTATTATTGTTGATATTATATTTTATTTACACAAAGTAGTAAAGATTTCTGTTTCATCCAGACAAGTCAGACCAAGACTAATTGTGTTATTGTGTGTGCTGAGCAATGGTTCTGTGTCAGCTGTATAAAATATTAAATATGTACTCTTTTTCTAAATCTTTAGGTTGTACTGATAAATAGGCAACCACTTCTGTACAAACAGCCCAGAAGGGGCCATTAAAAGAACACCAAGTATAGCTAGATTTTCACATGCTATAGGAAATATTTAAACCCACCAAATAAACCTATCCAAGGGCAGACAATGAAGAAATACTTTTTTCTCAAGGTGGGAAAATATTAAAATATATGAGATTTCTTAACATGATTGTGTGTGTGTGTGTGTGTGTGTGTGTGTGTGTGTGTGTTGCTGAGGACTGAACCTAAGGCTGCATACTATGCAAGTGCTCTGAGTTACATCCCACTGAGTTACATCCCCTGACCAAGTATGACTTTCCTCATAATAAATTTTTTTAAATATCTAGAGGATCCAAGGAAAAACTTGACAGCTATCCATCTCTTATGCTTATTCAACTCAAGGCTAAAATAAGAAGAAACAATTATATGCCTAAAAAGTACCAACCCCCCCCCACCAAAAAAAAAAAAAGAAAAAGAAAGCTCAATTGTTTCAAATGAATCTTGCTTCATGCAATAGTGGGTAGTGGTATATCAACAAATGAACATTCTCTAAACAAGTGGAGTTGAATAATAATTAATAGAAAGCTTTTCCTTTATTCTTCCTTTGAGTTGATAGATTTAAGAATATAAGACTATGATTAATCAAACATTTTGCCTTTGCTTACAATGTCTTCCCTAAGAAGTAATATTAATGTCTTATTCCCTCCCTCTCCCAAAAAAAGAGATTTGTGCAATCATAATAAGTATTTGAAGTTTATGCATATTCCTTAATACTACTATCTATGATCATTACAGTTTTTTAACTTCTATAAGGACGTCAAATCTGCAACTGGGCTTCTCTACATATTTCTTGCAGTCACATAGTGCAAACAGCCTTAATCCACCCTGATAATCATGGCCAATTACTCTGGCCATGAGATGATCCAACAGTTGTTGGTTCTTAGGACAAGGAATTCAAGAACCTTGGTGGTTAGACACATATTGTAGTTCAGTTGGACTCTAATAAGTTCTCTTGTAAGAATTTCCTTCCACTGGGAGCAGGACTCAAACCCTAAAGAACCCAGAGCTACAGGTATATGAAATACATCCCCTGTAGGTTTCCAAGAATAATGGTGATGAGACTACTTTTTCAATTACTGTCATTCAGACTCGTATTTTTCCTATTTGTCCAAAGGTGCCATACAGAAATATCTAGCTTAGCATATATGCTACAACTTGAGGAATAGCATTCCATCCTTTCAACTTCTTGCCTCTAAGCTGACACTGCAGCAGTGCTTTTAGAAGCCTATTCCTTCTGAATTCTTTGACAGATGATCAGTATATACCATGATCATATGTCTATTTTTGTGCATCCTTTTCTGTGAAGCGTTACCTGGATAAATGCTGTGCCGGGCAGCATTTTATACATGTGGATCATTATTTTCTATAAGAAGTCCATCACCATTCCTATATTTCTTTCTTCTGGATTAATGAATCTTTATTCTCTATTTTTAAGATTTTCTCTTTATTACTGCCTTTAATAAATTTGATTATTATAGGCTTTGGTATAATTCTATTCAGTTTTTTTAATGCTTCTGGTGTTCATAAGGCTCTTCAAATTCATGAATTTATAATTTTCATGAAATTTGGAAATTTTTCCCATTATTTATTTTTTTAGAGTTGTTTTAGGTTTATGGAAAAATGGAACATTAATTAACCTTGAGTTCCTATAAACCCCTATCATCACACATGAATAGCTTCCCACGCTCTCAGTGTACTACACTGGAATTGTACATTTGTTACAGGTGACTAATGGGCATTCACACTCTCTTATCATCCAGAACCCATAGATTACCTTTGATTCACTCTTGGTGGTGTACATCTTATGGGTTTTGACAAATGCTTAATGACATCTATCTAATCAATATAGTATCATACAGAATAGTTTCACTGCCCAAAAAATCTTCTGTGCTTCCCCAGTCCCTGATAACCACCAAACTTTTTATTGTTGCCATAGTTTATTTTTTTCCTCTCTTCCCAGAATGTTATACAGTTGGGATCATACAGTACACAGTCTTTCAGATTGGCTTCTTTCTCTTAGAATTATGCATTTAGGTTTCTTCCATGTCTTTTAATCACTGGATAACTCTTTCTTTAGTGCTCAATCATATTCCATTGCATGGATGTAGCATAGTTTATTTATCCATATACCTACTAATCTACCATTTTCTTCAATATCTTCAAATCTTTTTCTCCCTTCCACTCCCCTCATATTGTTTCCTTCAGGGACTCCATCTGCATATATAGTAGCCTACTTGAAGTTGTTCTGCAACTCTGTGCTCTCCCCCACACCAGATTTTATTTCCTAAGTTATGTTTCAGATAGTTTTTATTGTTATTTACTCAAGTTCATTAATCTTTTCATCCATAGATCTCATCTGCTATAAATTGATCAATTTATCTAATCAATTCTTGCACTTTCATTTATGTTTGACCTCTTTCCTCTTTGATCAAGGCCACTATGTCTCCATCTAGCTCCTTCTGGGACTAAGTCTTTGGGATCAGCCTGTCTCCCATGGGAGGAGATAAGGCAGTTTGTGAGGGTTGCATCTCTTGCTTTGCAGGGAGAGTACTCTTTTGCATCTTCAAGGATGAGAGATATGCTACCTTCTACTGAGAATGGTGGGATACCTCTGAAAGTTCTGAGAATTCAGTGGTGTCTACATAGTCAAAAATCTCAGAACCAGACATTCAAATATCCCCATTCTATGTTCCAAGTTTTCACTCAGGGTCCTGACTTTACCCTGACAGCCCTGCACTGGTTAAACATTTAGATGACTCAGGGTCATCTAAATGACCACACTCATTCAAATCCCCATTTTGCTGTTTGGATATATCTTCTCTTTGTTTTCCACTATATGAGATAAGGGCCTCATTGTAAGTTAATAAATGTGCTTCTGTCACTTAACCTTAACTGTTTGCCAGTGGTTCTCAATTTCTTCTTGTCTCAGGTGTCAATATGAATTAGTAGTAACCAGCCAACTCCATTGTCTTAGTATTTCTCCCATGATATTGTCCAGAATGTCATACATTTTTCAAATGACTGAATCCCTACAACTACAAGGACAGTTCGTTTGCAGGTCACCACTGGTGAAATCTTTAGCAAACAGGCCACCATAATTATGTCAGGTATGACTTATGCATGAAATAACACTCATGTTGAGGTCTTTATTGCCTCCTGGGATATGAGAAAAACACCCCAACTCCATCTTATCTGTTTCTCAGACCACTTTTGGTATCTCTTATGTTTTTCAGACTTTGAAAATGTATGCAAAGCAGAAAGTAGAAAAAACTAGAGAAGGCAGATATACAGTCCAGATTAAGATGCAGAACTGCCCTCAATAAAGTGAAGAGAGAATAAAGAGGTTTAGGTAGAAAGATTGTTAAATTAAGTGTGGTTCTAAGAGTTTTGGGTCAAGCTAACAAGAATGTCCTAAGATTCAAGATGGCGGGCTAGAGGAAGGCTGCATTCCTACTTGCTCGGGATTCAAACAGCAGGAATGTTGCTCTCAATGGGATGTTATATTCAAATTACATATAAGAGGTCCAGTCGCTGCTCCGGAACCAACTCTGCCAGGCCGGGCTCGAGCCTGGCCACAGGCAGCTACCAGCTGGGAGCGCAGGACCCCAGCAGCTGTTTCGGAGTCACCGACCGGCTCGGGCTTGGGCATGGGCTCAGGCGCCAGCCAGCCAGTGAGTGTGGGACCCCAGCAGCCATTCCGGAACCAACACCACCGGGCTGGGCTCGGGCCTGACACCGGGAAGCAGCTAGCCGGGAGCAAGGGACCCCATTTGCCACTCCGAAACCATCATCACTGGACCAGGTTTGGGCCTGACCCCCGGGCAGCCCCAGCTGTGAACACATACCCACCAAGCCATCAGGCTACCATATCCAGCACCAAGCCCAGGCCTGCACCCTGTACCTGGTCTAGTCTCAGGCCAGCACCCACGCTGTTACTGACCATCTAACAACAACAGGTTGCCTTTGCCCACGAACATTATTATCCCTGACCTGAGGGCAGTGGGACAGCATCCTTCTTGGGACACAGCATTACCAAGTGCCTGACAGGCATCAGATTACTGAACAATAGGAGGTTTGAATAGTACAATATAATTTTACTGCAGAACTTTC
>JAJEJO010003382.1:335170-389247 GCA_020662805.1 Glaucomys volans | reverse complement strand
TGTACTCCATTTGTGTTCAATGAATCAAAAATTAAATAAATAAATTTAAAAAAAGAATATCCTAGAGCCAAAGTCACATGTGTGGAGTTCCCCATCTCTGGAAAGGGCAGGCATCACTCCTCCTCCTTACACCATCTGTGCCTAGTCACGGGGTGACAGCAACCCATAGAAATGTGGCTCTTGGTACAGATGTGGTTGTGGATCTGAAAAGCAGGAGTTGGGGACTCAGTTATGTTTTCCACAGCAGGAAATCTGAGCAGCATATTTGCATCCAGCGGTCAAAGCTCCCTTGCTGACTAGTCTATGTAAATGCTGCCCTCTAGAGTACCACAAGCTCAACCCCCAGATGTCCCTGACTCCCAAACAGGTACTGCATAAACACATCTCTCTCTTCAAAACACCAACATGTTTATCCCTTCCTCATTCGCAGTTAATGGGATCTTGTTTCCTCCTTTACAGATTAAATAGAAGCAACAAGACAGAAACTTCCACAAGCCATCACCATGTGTACACATCCTTCCCTCACTACTAGGGGAAAAAACATCTATACAACAAATATCAACTCCTCCACCTGATTGGATCCCACATTCTCTTGCCCACTCATTGTTAAAGTCAATCTCTGTCCTCATCTCCCATTACATCATCATCCTCCACCCATGCTTACCAGATCTAGATCAATCCCAATACACAAATAAATGCTGTTACTTATCTTTTAAAAAATGTGTGATTCCCATTCTCATTTGGAAAACAATCAGTATGTCTGTTTTCCTGTCCTTGCTGTCTAACTCCTCTTCTTAAATTCTCTGTTACGTCAATAAGACTATTACTCCAATCAGACCATTATTCCCCAGAATTCGTCCAAAATAACTTTTAACATGGTAATTTAGTTCAGTATGACTGCCTTAACAAAACTCCATAGATTATTCTCTCATAGTTTTGGAGGCTAGAAGTCTGAGATCAAAGTGTCAACAGGATTAGTTTCTTCTAAATTCTCTCTCCTTGGCTTGTATATGGCCATCTCCTGCTGACATCTTTTCTCTGTATGTGCACACACCTGCTTTCCAATCTCTTCTATTTAAGAGAATACTAGTTATATTGGATTAGTGTCTGCATTAATGGACACATTTTAAATTCAATTACCTCTTCAAAGAACTTATCTACAAATACAGTACTATTCTGAGATACTAGGAAGTTAGAATTTCAACTCAAATTTTGGGGAAAACAATTTGGTCCATAACACATGGTTACTAATAACTAATGTTGCTAAAATCTGATGGTCAATTCTAAATGGTCACCAGACTTCATCAATCACATTTCATAGAGTCGATACATCAGACTTCTTGAGACACTTTCTTCTTTTTCTGCCTTGAATTCTGCCTTATTGGTCTCCTTTGCTAGTTCCTCATCAGTGTGAGTGATAGCAACTGGAGTGCCTCTGGGGTCAGTCCTCAGAGCTCTTATCTATACTCATTTACTAGTAAATATCATGTAATCCCATAATGCTAACATCTACAGATGCTGAGGAGTCCTAAAATGTACCTTCCCTCCTGCCCTTATCCTTCATCTCTAGATAATGTGCTCAACTACCCACACTTTTTCTTCAAAATGATATGCCTCATACAGGCATCTCTAACTTAATACAAATTCCTCCTTTCTTTTTCCTAGGCCCAGAACAGAGCTTGTCTTATCATAGTGGCCCATCTACAGCCCCCACCTGCCTATAGTTACCACCCCATGAGTCCATTCAAACGTGGATGGACTGATTAGATTACAGTTCTCATAATCTATTCATTAATACTTAATAAATATTTGCTGAATGATTGAATGAACAGTTCCAACTGGCATGGTTTTATCTTTCTGGGGGAAACTCTCTCTCTCTTAGGAATTAAATTACGGCCTGCTAAATTGTGTTTGTTTCCTTCACTTGTTTGTGAAATTGTAATAATAGGCACAAGATCCTCTTTGCTTCAAGTAAGGTTGTTTGTATTGGTCCTATGGTTAAACCTAAAATTTAGTCTTTTCATAAGAACAAAATTTTTTGAAAATTGTGTCTCTTGAATTTGCATTTTATAATTTTTCTTATGATTGTTTTCATGGAAAGATGAATGTAAGGAAGTTCTAAACCTACTGACAAGCTTCCATCTAATGCACATTCCCCGGTCAAATCTTTGGAGTACTGCTTTATATTGTGCTTAATTCACATAATGAATGTCTAAAGACATTGTATCAAATTGGACACTAACTTCAAAATTACCAGCCTTAGAATTTTCAAAAAAAGAAGTGGCAAACATTTAGCAGGTATTATTTGGTTAAAGGCAGTTTTCACCTTCAACTGACATCCTATGGATACCCTATTTTCCTTTTGAAAATTATTAACAAATTCTTCTTTTTTTTGTATTTGGTCATTAAGTTCAGAGAGTTGAAAGTGGCATGTGCTTAGCATCTTTATCCTTGAAAACTGATTGTTTCCAAACTCCATTATTTACAGGGTCATAATTCCAGAACAGCACTTGTGTTAATCAGCTTTACATTGCTGTGACCAAAATACCTGACAAGAACAATTTAGAGGAGGAAAAGTTTATTTGTGCTCACAGTTCCAGAGGTTCAGTCCATGATTTGGCTGACTCCATTGCTCTAGGTCAAAGATAAGGCAGAACATCATGGCAGAAGGGCCTGGAGAAAGGGTGCTGTTCCACTTATGATGGCTAGGAGCAGAGAGAGAGAAGAGGTCACAGGAAAGATGAACCCTTCCAGGATATGCAACTAGTGACCTACATCCTCCAGTCATACCCACCTTTCTAGAGTTACCACTCAGTTGGTACATTCAAAGTAGAATGGACTGATTAGATTTACAGATCTTATAAGGTAATCATTCTATCTCTGAATATTCCTGCATTAACACAGATTCTTTTGAAGGAACCTCATATCCAAACCATAATGACACTGTTTGCCTCTGCAAAAAAGTGTAGAGACAGCTTCTGAACAATTCTGTATGTTGAGATAGGAAAATAAAACAAAAAAAACAGGAAGCTTGGAAACTCTTGTTCTCTTATCCTTCAATATTTTTTAAAATTTCTTCCCTTTTTTTCAACTTCCTATCTATCCTTCTTGCCATATTCATGCCATCTTTTTCTGTTTTCCACACAAATCATTCAGGTGGTACAGAGGTATGCAAGGCATTCATTAGGCTTGGCACCCAGGGTTGAATAGTCATTGATCTGATAACTGAGAAGATATAGAAGATAACAAAGTAGAGGTTCTTCACAGCTCTTCTGACAACAAGTTACCTCCAATTCTCATTTACCATCCATTATTAAGTAAGGATTTATTCCAAAACCCCTCTCAAAGCTAGTTAGTCAATCTCCAAACATGTCAAAACAAGAACAAGAAATTTTTTCACAGTAGGTCACCATATATTTTTTAAGCACTCACTTCCTTCATGTTTCAGTCTGGGCCAAATTTGTACCTTTCATTGGAGTCCACCAATCTATTTATAGCTGGAGCATCCTGAGCTGTTGGCTATGAGTAGCCTCAATGTGAAAGGAGTGATCCATCCCCAAAGATAGAAGGGACCAGACATGATGTGTTGATATCAATGATTTTCAAACTTTATCAAAATGACCAAGAAGGCTTGTTAAAATTAAGATTGTTTGGTTCCATCCCCAGAATTTCTGATTCAGAACATTTGGGATAGGGTCCAAGGTACACTTCTAACCATTTTCCAGGTGGTTGAGCTGTCAATCCATGATAATACCCTGCTTTAGATATTATACAAGAGGAGTATCTCTAAGGGTAGGGATTGTGCCTGAACTTCTCCCAACCTCATAGACTTTTAATGTGTCCAAGGGAGAGAGAAGCAATTAAACAAAGCATCTCTAAAGCTATGGAGTACTTGTTTGAGTTTGGTATTTCACAACCATATACAATGGGGGATAGAGGCTTTCTATGCCACCACATCACAGATCACCAAAAGTCCTGCACCTTGTGTGTCCAAAGGTTCCTAGGAATCAGCAATAGTGCCTGATCAGAATGGTGAAAATATAGGTAGCTTCTAAGAAGTTATGTATGTCACCTGAATACTGCTGTTTGGTTGCTGATGTTTGTGGTACTCTTTAACTGCCTTTGGTCACAGTTTTATACTAAGACCTTTGGGTAACTTCATTTTAGTTTTAAATTCTAGTTCTTGTATTTTTATAATTTGCAATTTGCTAGTCGATTGGGTACATGCTTCCAGGGCTTCAGTAATGTGTGCATTCAATAAATTGGCAACAAAACAAATTAGTGCTATGATGAATGAGATAAAGAGCAAGGAGAAAAATGCTTCTTCAGGTCACACAGGTTGGTGGCAGAATTACAAGTAGGAGAGAGAATGCTCTCTAACCCCACTCTTGAACCACCTTAGCTTTTAGTTACTAGTAGATATTCTTTTAAGGGGAAGACATGAAAAAGATCAGTTCTGATTGTTATCGAATTCTAGTAAATCAAGGAAAAAATGTGTTTGACTAATTGGAAAACATTCTAATCCACTGTTTGTTTTTGTTTCTTTTTCTTATCAATCTAGGATTACTTTTAACAAGGGTCAAAGGCACAAAAGTTCATAGGAAGACTGTGGGAGAAGGGGTTTTATGAAGGGAAAGGCAGGTAAACAGCATGTGCTGCTCAGTCTGGGATGAGAAGGAAATAGTTTTTCCCATAGTCTTGCAGGATAGATGTGATCTTCTCCCACAGAACAGAAATATATACAGGAAAAATGAGACTGAGTCACAGACTGAAAAGCAGCTTGGCCTACTATATGTAGGAGCAGGAGTAGATTTAAGTTACCTCCAAAGCTGAATTATCTCTGAATTTATATAACACAGCATAGCTAAAAGAGATACAGGGAGTGCAAATTTTCATAGGACCTTCAGAGAAGTCTTCAGTTAGAAGCCATGGCTCTATATTTGTATAATGTGTGGGTTCTAATGCTTATAGATTACAAAAACACATGTGGAATGGTGAAAGATTTGAAATGACTGAAGCACAAAACACTGAACAATTTATTTGTGATCACAGCAATGTTAGAGCTTCGCCATCATAATCAATGCATCAGAATTTTGGGCAATAGCAAAAGAACCTGATGCATATGCAAAAAATTGGAGACTAAGAAAAGTCCAGTAAAATTTCCATTATGTGCTTGGAAAATAAAACAAAACCATGGGGACAAAACCACATTTAAAGAGGGCCATCTTCATAGTGTGGATGAAATATGTGTGTGTGTGTGTGTGTGTGTGTGTGTGTAATTCTCTCCTGGAGAATTAGACATTTCTTTAAATCTTGCAGTTGCTAAAGACTTATAAAATTAAAAACTTATTTTATCCTATAGCTCATTTGCAAGGTAAAATAACATGTTTTGTAATTTTGTTATTCTCACTGCCCATGGAAGTTATTTTCTCCACAGAAGTGACTCCAAAGCAATAGAGTCACAAACAGAGCTGTCCTTTAGAATCATGTGAGCCAATTTTTAAAATCGCAACTCCCAGCTGCACCCCAGACAAAGCAGAATGTTAGAGGTGACACCAAGGTCTCAGATGATTTTATACTCCCAGTTGACTCCTGAGTTCAGCTCCAATGCTTACAGGCCTCTCATGTGATACTCATGTATATAACAAGTAGTTCCTATATAGCCTGCCTATATTTATGTAGCTTTTGTCTCTTCTACCTGTTGACATTTTCCCACATATAAACTCTTTATTTCAGTAGTAACCAAGTATAGGTATGCATAAATTACAAATCAAATAATACTAGGGTTTGGATACTTGGCTCTTATAGTTTGAGTATTTGTATTGTCTTCCTATTGCTGCAGTAATAAGCCATTAACCTCAACTTAATGGCTTAAAACAAAACAAATTTATTCTCTTAAGAGTTCACATCTGCAAAGTCCCTTTTGCCACATAAAGTAACTTATTCACAGGCTGGCAGATTAGGATACAGAAATTTTGAGGTACCATTATGTCACCTAAAACAGTGTAAGTAAACATGAGACGGGGGCATGACTGAGCATTACTGAATTAAGACTGTATTACAACACGAACATGGGGTCCATTCTGCCGGTTCCAGTGGTCTAAGCACTATTTGGCAATGCAGACTCGCAACGGTTCAGGTCAGAGGAACAATCTTCCCTCAATGTCATGTGTGATTTATGAGAACTTAGAGTCATCATTTGTTTCATTCATGATCAATGCATCTGTTCAAATGAAATGCCCCAGGAGTCAAGTTTCTCCCTAAAAAGTAACTTCTTAATTTGGGAATACTTATATTCTGGAACCATTGCCAATTTCAGTTGTTGGAATGATAAAGGAATATAATTGTGTGAAATAGCAATGAATATTTCTCTATTATGTTAGGATGCTGGTTTTATGATTTTCCAGGCGTTTGCACTCATAAAAAATAGTACACATAATTCTCTAGTCTGTTCTCCCATACTTAAATCATTCATTCAACAGATATGTTGTAGGTACCTTCTACATGCTGCATTGCTGTTCTTGCTGAATCAAGGGACCTATGAACCCACAATTTATGTAGCACTTAAAGAACTTTCAAACCCCCAAATAGGCCTAATTGTCAATGTCACAGGAAAGCCATTACTTTCATCTTTGACTAAGCTTAAGCAAATATTTTAATTGCTGTTTAAGTAAAATGATAAAGAGAATTTATTCAGCCTAAGAACTATTTAAGGGTCAAAAATCTCCTTCGAGGATTTTTTTACTTTCCTTACAGTTAGAGTTCTTCATATTAAGCCTCATTTTTCTTAGTGCAGTCAGGTTACTAAGTACATTCCTGGGTACCAGGTCAATACAGAATCTGAAGGCAAAGGATTATGTAGCATTAAGAATTCAAAGATAATTGAAAACGTGTGGAATTTCCATCCTCAGCTTTCTTTTAAGACATTCTCCATTTCTGAATTAGTATTTCTTCTCCATGAATCCCATGCCTACCCACAAAGACAACTTTCTTAGGAAAACAAGCAACTCATTCCAGCTCCCTTCTCCCAATTTTTCTGCTCCTAAAAAAAAAAAATAGTTGAAATGATGTGTCCACTTATCCTATTGTTCATGGATATTGTACTGTTATCACCCTGGGTCATCATTTGCCTTTCAACCAGATCTCTGAACTCTTTGAATCTGGAAAAGAAATTAACAGGACATTTCCACTTTATAGAGTTTCATGCAATTTTTAATTTTTTTTTAGATCTTCCTACACATACTGTGTCCTGCTTGCTAGATAATGTGTCCAGGTGAATACCTTCAGTTATTTGTGAGCAGAAGAAAAAGCTAATAGTCATAGGCTTTTATCAGAACCTCTGTCTGGGTCTGAAGACCCTTTTACCTAAAGGCAAAGACTACATATCCTGTATCCTAGGTCGCACTTAAGGATTCAGTCATGGGGGCTGAGATAATGTGTTGCCTTAATTCCCTCCATGTCTGAACTGATGCTTCCTCTTCTAATTCTGTTCCTCTTGCTTGCATTTCTATCTTCTATTTTCTCCAGTTCCTTCCTCCCATGGAAACTAGATTTTGGTGGTACATGTGTGTGGTGGGGGATAAAGTTCATGTCTCTGTTGAAGTTTATATTTTCAAGTACAGTTTTGCTAGGAATTATTCTCCCTATGATTTATTTGAACTAGGATTAATCTTTGAAAAATCTATATCATAGCAACTACATGTAAAAGAGAACTCTTCTCCCTGTGTTCAAGAGTTGCAAATATATGTTCTATTATATATTCTAGACTTAGGATGGTGTGGGCTTCCCCACAAGGGCCACACTGGATTTTCTCCACTTTTCAATTCTACTCCTGAGACTGTGTTTCTCAATTACTTCTCTCACAAGTACCAGACTCAGAGACCCTTCCTTTTACAGTTTGGTGAGAAATTCAGATGTCCTTGCATTTGCCAGAATTGGCATCTTTCCTGAAAATTCCATAAGTTGAACCAAAAACATCATATGAAAAAGTGTATGTTTCTATCTCTTGCTAGCAAAACTTACTCTGACCTCTCTGACCAAAAGCCAGTGGCCCTCTAAGATCTCCTTCTTCCAGGTGCAGCTGTGTAATGTTCTATTTCTTGTTCTGATGCTTTCGCTTTCTGGGAGCAAACAGACCCACTGATGTGGTTTCCTCCAAAACTACTCTGACTTCTTGTGAATTCAGATGAGGAATACTCCTCAGCAAGAGAAAAAATATTACAGCATAAGACATTTTCCCTTCTCTCCTTGGCGTTATCCCCCCGTGCTCAGTCCCAAGATCCATAAGTGGTTTAAACATAAGAGTATAGTTTACTCACAAAACAGTATTTTAGAGGTAGTTTAGTCTAGTATTATTAAACATGCAACAATTTGAAGCTCTATGTTCCTTGCATTTCCCCAGACTTCCTCTCAGGGTCACAGAAAGGCTGCCACAGCTCCCAGCATCATACACAGTGCAGGATAACATGCAACATAGGCTGAAAAGAGGAAAGGATTTCTCCTTGTGAAGCTCTCTGTGACCATCAGAGAGGAATATTTTTCACAGGTCTCAGCAGACTGCTCCTGTTCCCAGTGCCCAGAATTGATTTTTATGCCCAAACCAAATATGCAAGGGAAGCATTAAACTAAGAATCTGGCATTTAAAACCTCTACAGTGAAAGGCAAGTTCTGCCATTTAAGGAAGAAATGTAGTAAACCAGTTTTTGCAAAAGCAAACAAATGTCTGTTGTATGCCACCATATGACTACACCACAGCTCATTACTCAGCTGTTGTCCATTTATATAGTTTCTAGGCCTTTGGTCTTATGAACAATTCTGAAACAAACAGAGTTATAAACTTCTCCTTTGTGTAACAGTGTAAGAGCCTCTCTGTAATATACAATGTATACCCAGAAGTAATGATCATGTAATAGGGTCTATAAAACTTTTGTTAAATATGACTAAGCTGTTTTTCAATGTAACTTTATTAATTTATATTCCCTCTAGCAGTGCATAAAGCCTTCTGTTTTCCAGATATCTTCTATTAAAATTGATATTATCCAAGTTGTATTTTGTGTTTGTATTGTGATGGATAAAAAATATTTCCTCAGAACTTTTTGTGTTTTTCTGATTACTAGTAAGGTTAAATATCTCTTTGTAAAAGTATTAGCTATTATTTCTTACTCTTTGGCTAATTGTTCATGCTTTTGATGAAAGATATGTTCATATATATGTGTATATATATATATGTATATATACACACACACACTCATATAATATGTCAGAAAAAATGATTAGTTCCAAGAATTACGTGTGTGTGTGTTTGGTTATGCATGTGTATATGTGTAGTATTTGCTTAATAATAACAAAATCCAGATTTGGGCAAATGATTCTTATAAAATTTGCAAATAAGAAAAATCAGCAAGCCTCCCCCAGGGGCTAATAAATGAAGTATTAAAGCAGATTAGCAATATGCCCAGGGAATCCAAGAAGGAAGAAAAGCAAAATCTATAACAGTGAAAATCATAAGGCCTATCAGTAGATACTAGCATTCTTTTTCCAGTTGAACATCAAATTAGCAAACCACTGGGCTTTTGCTTAAGTCTGAAAAAGAGAACTGGAGAAATGATCTCCTATCATTTTGTCTGGCAAGAATGCCTGAGTTTCCACAGTTTCAGTGTTACTGTAGATCCTATTTGGACACCGGTCACTTTGCCAGTGCCTGACAAAACACTGGTTAATGAGCAACCATCCCTAACCTGATAAGGGAAAGGACCAAGGATGGGAGCTGAAGCAGAGTAGGAGAGGGCCAGCCAGAGTTGGGACCACTGCAGGGCAGAGATCCCAGTGATTGCTCTGGAGTATTAACATGTACACACAATACAAAATCCAGTCTTTGAACTCCTCACTCCAGACAGCATCAAACACTAGTCTTCGAACTCACTTTGTGTGTCTCATATTCAAACTCTCCCACAAGAGTGCCTGGGTTATTTAATTGACCACTACCAAGTATTCCTGTGAAGGATAGTAGTGCCAGGCTGTCTCTCCACCTGAGGTCAGACTGTGAGGGCTGCTTTAGACAGACCTACTCTTGATCAAACTGTCAGGCTGGTACCCAGCTTTGAGGGCTATAGCATGGAGACCATGATACAGATTCAGATGGAGGCTTAACATTGTAATCATTCTAAGGTTACTCAGAATGAGACAGGGTAACTAGGAGGAAATGAGCTTGGTGTACACAGGACAGAAGGCGGAGGCTAGTGCTGCCACTGCATTTGTACTAACCAACACTGCACATCTCATCTCTCCTTTCTTATTTCTGGATGCAACTCAACTAGCCTTTTAATTACAGACTATTGCTTTATCTTCTCGTATTTTTATTTCCAATTTTTTTTTTTGTATTTTACTGAGAATGCAAAGCAGATGCTTTCTAATTTTAATTGTTTTTCTGGTATAATTCTTTAAGCTATTGCCTTTTGTTTCATGAGTTCAGTGATCTTTTTGATTTTATGATCAAGAATTCATATTGGATTGCTTCTGTTTTCTCTTCCTTGAATGATGAAACGTACACACAGGCTTGGAGTATCATACATAAGGTCTATGACTTTAACTTGTCTCCCTTACCAGCCAGCAATTGTTAGAATTTCCCCTCTTATTTCTGAAGCCACTAATTAAATATTTGGTGTCTGCCTGACATAGTTGTCCATAATGCAGGGAAAAGATATTCCTTCTCTAGCCTGCTTCTATAGCTATTGAATAATGCACACATATTTAGAAGTAATGTGCTTTACTCAAGGCAAAAGGGCTCTCTTTTATCTATGAGAAGTGACAAAAGGAACCAGCCATGAAAGGAGGAAAAAACAGTGATGTTAATGGGAGAAGAATAATTTCCAAAAATAAATCAAGCATATGCTCAAGGCACTAGAATTGGCAGAGCAACAATAGCTAAGGATACTGTATTTTGATTGGGGGGAGTTCAAGAAAGTGCATTGTTATCTCTGCAGTTTGATTTCTCTGAGTTGTGAAATTCAGAAGACAATTATGAGATTGGCTTGCATTGGATAGGCCTGCACTGGGATACTTGAAAGTCTAAGATTCCAGCAATTTTGTGGCTGGAATCTCAGAGGAAAGACTTCATTATAATTTTTATTTACCCTCACACTTGAGGAATTTGGTAGATAAGACCTCTGAGGTTAGCAGTGGTACAGCATTCAGCAGAATGGAAGCATCACCCAGGACATGAATGGACAGTGAAGAATTTCTCTTTCCTGATGCTTAAATTATAGGCTAAACTCATGAAGATACTGTTTAAAAAATCTGGGGAAACCATCTGAGGGCACCTCAGACAGATAGAAGAGGAAATAAACAGCATAGTTATGAAATGGATATGCCTTCATGGAAATAATCAAATCATTTTAGGAGCAGGAATCCACATTCAAAATTTCCTTGCCTCCTTATGTAGTAACAAACCAGCAAGCAAAGCATAAACAAATCATGTAGGTAGGAAAATGGCAAACTCAAAATAATCTGGGTTGGATTTGCATCCAGAGGGATGTGTTTTCTTATAACAGGCAGTCCTGGGAATTAAACCTGTTTTCTACCTAGAAATTGCACAGAGCTTTTGAGTCTTTGTCCAGAAAGATACTTCAGAAAAGAAGCATGGTACTCAACCAACTGACTGTCTTCTTCATCATCATCTATGTGCTCGAGTCCTTGACCATAATTGCACAAAGCAGCTTCATGGTTGCAGTGTTGGGCAGAGAGTGGGTACAGGTCAAAAGATTGTCTTCTGTGGAAATGATCCTCACCAGCCTGGGCATCTGCCATTTCTGTCTGCAGTGGACATCAGTGTTGTACAATTTTGGCTCCTATATTAATCCTAATTATGCATTTTGGAATTTAGCAATTTTCTGGGAGTTCACTAATATTCTTGCATTCTGGTTAACCAGCTTGCTTGCTGCTTTCTACTGTGTCAAGATTTCTTCCTTCACCCATCCCATCTTCCTCTGGCTGAGGTGGAGAATTTTGAGATTGGTTCCCTGGCTGTTGCTGGGTACTCTGATGATTTCCTGTGTGACAATCATCCCTTCAGTTATTATAAATCACAGGTGGATGCAATTAGTCACCATGGGACATTTATCTACAAACAGCACTTTGGTTGAGAGACTTCATGCATTTGAGCAGTATTTTTTCAAGCCTCAAATGATGTGTGTGTTGTTGATTCCCTTCATCCTGTTCTTGGCCTCAACAATCTTACCTATGGCCTCATTGATCCAGCACAGGAAGCAGATGAAACAACACAACTCTGGCCACTGCAACTTGAGGATGCGAGCTCACTCTACTGCCCTGAGGTCTCTTGCTACCTTTTTCATCTTATTCACCTCTTATTTTCTGATCATTTTAATCCACCATATAAGTATAATATTTGAAAAGCGATCTTGGTTCTGGCTCTGGGAGGCCATCATCTATGCTATAGTTTCTATTCATTCTACTTCACTGCTATTGAGCAGCCCTACATTGAAAAAGGTCCTAAAGATGAAGCACTGGGGTCCAGAGGCTGCCTGAGAAACCAGGTACTGAACCCAGGAAAATGGGAGTTTTCATTGATTCAGTCAATGCTGGTAGCCCACACTGCTCTTACCAATCCCTATGTGATTGCAATCCACCAAGAATGTAAACCTCTTTATCTCATTCTCTTTCATCCCCAGTCATTTATCTCTAAATAACCAATTCTTTCTCTTCTGTTCCACTCCTTTTTTTTTCCTTCCACAATTCCCAAGTTGCTCCCAACTTTCTCAGACTGCCCCATCTCTACTTAGTCTCTGTCACCTCTGCAATCTTAAACCCAGTATATTCTATGCATGCCAGTCACAATCATGTTGTCCACCCATCATTTTATCCTTTTCATGTTGATTTCATCATACACTAACAGGAATCTTTTCATCCCAAGAATGTTTCTTTCTCTCTCTCTCTCTCTCTCTCTCTCTCTCTCTCTCTCTCTCGTTTCTGGACCTTTATCCCCTGATACAAATGGCCTCATCTGCTTCTCTTCCAAATGCTGTGCCTTCATTCCTTTAAAACTCAAGTCAAAATTTAACTTACTTCATTTGCCAAGACATTCTACTGTTCCCCCAAATCACAGGCAACTTAGACAATCTAGCTCATCCTTAAAACATCAATAAATGTTGATGATTTAATTTTGTCAATAACATATGGTTTTCATTGGCTTGATTCTTGCCTATCATACTATAAGTTGGAATAAACTTTCTAGAAAGATTCCCATATTGAAACATAACTATTATTTAACATACATAACTCAGATAGCTGGGAACCACTCTTACTTCTTTTACTACTGATGTTGGCTTGTATTTTCTACACTCTTTTATCTTGTGCTCCATAACAGTCCAAAATCCTCCCCAAATGTATAAGAAGATAAGAACTACACAGAGATCGATTTTACAATACCTACAAGAAATTACTGTTCTTTAAAAGTCCTTTCTACATCCATGATCCAAAAGATTTCTCTGATACACTTTTCCTCTGCAGGGTCTAATCTCACCTCCCCATGGCATCTTTCACCTCATTTCTCTTCTTTTCACCCTCACCTACAAGCAATGAAGTATCATTGTCATGGTCAACTCCCCAGCCTTTGAATCTTAACTTTTATCTACTCCAGGCATTCATCAAGGTATTTTTCCTAAAGACAATTATATTTCTTACAACATTCTGGTGCCAGGGATGGAGAACATAAATTATTCCACCTTTAATGCATGTTGAATATGACTGATGAAGTAAACTTCTTGCTTTACTATTAGAAGACTAAAGAAACACCTCTGCAAAGCAAATCATCCTGCAAGAAAAAGAATGCAGGTATCTATCTCAAGTTTGACTGTGAAAGAAAGGTCCCCTGAAAAGGAATGGATATTCTGATTCAACTTTGGGCCCATCGCTCTGATTTCTCTCTATGCTAAGTTCTTATGAAAACATGAATATGATAAAAAACTGAAAGTCAACTTTCACCCCAGACTCTTGTGCCATTTGGCATCTCTCCACAGGATTCCTGCACAGCATGGAGAGTAAGCATACTGCCCCACTTGTAGAACCCCTCCATGCCACTCTGGCATCCCCTGGAGTCCAGAGGTTCAACTGCAGCTGAAGGTGGGATGGAGACTGGTGGATGCTGTAATGTCTGGGGAGCAGATTCATAACCACCTGAAGTGAGACTCAGTGGAAAATGGCAGGGGAGGTAGTTGTTGACATTGTAATATCTGACCAGGGACTCCCAGAAATACTTTAGAGGCTGATATAAGTGAGTTCCAAGGACTTGGGATCCTATTGAAATGGGTAAAATAGCAATCAGTGAAATGTGTCATTTGTATACAGAAGAATTCTTAAATGCTCTCAAATCTCAGTTGGAAAAATAGAAACTTATTGCCATATGTATATAAATAGAGAACAGGCAAAAAAAGAATACCTCTCCTGCACTGTCACACACGGAGATACTATTCCAGAAGCTGTTAAATACTTTTCATACTCTATCTTCTTTTGAATAAAGTGCAGTGGAAAACTTATCCTTGATATGCATGAGGTGGGGGTATTAGAAGCAATTAAAAGGATCTAGAAATCAGAAAAAGTAAAATAGAAACAGAAATAAAAACTACCCTACATATCCGTAGTGTCTTCTTCATGAAAAGAATTTATATACATTATTTCATTTTAAACTAAAAAAACAGGTCAAGAGCACCCAATCCAACCCAGCTGAAAAACAGACCTAAGAAGGTCATATGATCTAACTAAATTCACACTGCTGTTGAGCACCAAGTCAAAGCCAGTGGAAAAGAGAGAAACTTTAAGGGAGCAGAGTTATCATTTGGAAAAACAAGAAGTTGGAATATAAAAAGGAGATACATTAGAAAGAAAAATTAAGAGGTTGTGCCAAAAACAAGGACATTGTTTTGGGAGGTTAGCTTAAATATGAGATTAAGGCATCAAGGGGCTAATGCACCTGTGTTGTCCAACTTATAAATATTCTAACCTGTATAATGCTCATTATTCACATCACAGTGTGCTGACTGATAACTCACAACAAATGGAGAGGAAATTAAAAAGGCTATGTTTCTGGGTTTGGGGAAAAAAATGAATAGAAGCCCATGGGTGGTAGCAGTGAATTTAAGAGGACCCTAGTGAGCTACTGCGGTCTGGTACCTGTATGTTTATACCAATGCACACCAGATCATTAGCAACTGGAAAGTAAATACTCTACCTTTCATATAATGCCCATGATCTTAATGAATGCCTTGTGACACTGAGGAGACTGGCACCAATTGTGAATTCCTAATAGTGCCTGGCATGGAGTCTGTTCCTAATTAGACACAATATGGATTTTATTCACTGCTTGATATTCTCTCTTCCTCACCCCCATTCCTACTATGCATACACGAGGTCAAAAACTTTAATTGTACCTTTTTGCATTGTTCTGAGCCTAGTATTCAAGACTTTTTCAAAGCCTGCCTCTGAATGATTCTCCAAGTGTTTACATCAGACAGATTGCATCACTGCTTCCTGAATGTCCATGCATAAGAGATTAGCATTTGCATAAGACATATTCATGCCTGGGATAAATCCCCCTCACATTTGCTAGTGTTATTTGCCCTTTTTTTTTCTGTACTCCCTTGTTAAAGCCATTGCCTAAGTATCCTCCCTCTATGACCTAGCTCCAACTCCAGCTGTATGCATGGATGCTAAACCTGTCATGGATTTTTGCTCCTCAAAGTTGCTCCCCTTACTGTTACATCTGCTGCCTTTTTGCTTACTTGGCACCAAATGTGAACTCTGCCACACTATTAAACTTCTCCTTCTTTTACCTCTGCCTTTAGAATACAGTTTTCTACACACACACACACACAAAAAAAAAATCCAATTACTGTTCAGTGACGACAATGGAATGATAAGTAACAACTCTAAAATCTGGAGTTTGTTTTACCAAACATTTTATTCATCCCATAAAGGTTTACTCTTGCCATACTGTATACTACTGGGAACACCATGGTAGTTTGAACAATATGTGGTCCTCCTGAGAAATGAGGGGTTCCTATGACAGCTATATTATCTATGATCAGTCCACTAAGATCAGGCCTTCTGATTTTGAGAAGACCTGGATAGAAAGAGACAATGGGAGATCCACAGTGGGCCAAAGCAGAGAGGCATTTGCAGATGAATGCCTCTTCTTTACCAAGAAGTGATGAAGTGAAGAAATCTCCCCAGAGTTCTGAAGGACAGGAAACAGCCTGTGTTTGGTTCCCTTCCCTGACAGAGGGCACAGATGCCATAGTACAACTGCACCAAACAAAATGTTAGATGTTTTTCTTTTAATATCTCCTGCCCACTTCAACTTATGATCCCATAAAGAAAGAAGAGAAGAGGATATGGTGCAGGAGTGAATTAATTTCCCTACTTTCTTCTCTCCTGGTCCTCAATCTCTATATCAGGTCAAAAATAGGAGAAAAGAATTTTTAATTGGATTCGAGATTAACGTTTTGAATAAATTCTTTAAATCAGAAAATGAGGACTTTCTTAAGAACCCAGGGGATCTATGTAATGCCATGAAGGGCCGAGAAAGGTTGATCTTAGGAATAATAACATGTTTAAAGGCAGAGGCTAGAGATTAAAAAAGTGTTTCTTCTGAACCCAGTGGGTTCAATAAATTTATTACAATAGACATAAAAGTCAGTAAGATGTGAAAGGCCTTTATGTTTTTTCTGAGATTGCTTGTCAGGTATTGTGCATTACATTCTACTTATAAAAGGATCCCAAGATAATTTCCTTTTTCAGAAGGAGTTTGTTATGGTTTGCATACAAGATATGCCCCAAGAGCTCCTGTTAATGCAGGAATATCCAGAGATGAAATGATTAAATTATGAAAGCTGTAACCTGATCAGTTCATTCTAGTTTGAATAGACTGACTGGGTGGTAACTGTAGGCAGGTGGGGCAGGGCTGGAGGAGGTGGGTCAGCGAGGAGTGCCCCAGAAAAGTACATTTTTCCTGTGACCCCTTCCCCTTCTCTCTCTGCTTCCTGATTCCACCATGAGCTAAACAGCTCTCCTTTGCTCAGCCCTTTTCCCATGATGTGCTGCCTCACCTTGGATCCAAAGCAATGGAGTCAGCCATCTACAGACTGAGATATTTGAAATCCTGAGCCCCAAATAAACTTTCCCTCCTCTAAATTTTTCTTGTCAATCATTTTGGTCACAGTGATGAAAAAGCTGATCAAAACTGAGCTAAACCAAAAGCCAAGGGAAAAGCTTACCTCTGATGACCTTCAGTTTTTCCATAGTGGTCATCATGACTCCTCACCTGAATTGTGATTGAGCAACATAAGATTTTGGGTTTGAACATGAACCCTCTCCATGCCAGAGAAAGTATTCACGTAGGGTTCTGCTCTCCTTCCATTCTGGTGTTTGTTTTTATATTTGATTAATGATATTTTTTCCTTATTGCTCTTGTATTTCTTTTTTTAAATTTTTTATTTTTACAGACTTCATTTTGACTCACTGTATTCGTATTACAAATTATGGCAAGTTATTTTCAAAATTCGTCCTATTGATTTAAAAAGAGACAATAAAAGAGAAAAAGAGAGGAAAAAAGTCTCAAAGGACAACAGTATGCATAGCATTGTAGCAATAAATAATTTACAATGTAACTGCAATGGTAAACCAATCCTTAAAAATCATTGAAATTTAACTTTTGTTCCAGAAATGTATATTAAAGGAGATAATTTGGGGAATGCATTTAACCATCCATTTGCCATGTTCTCATACTACTAAAACAACATTCCTCTGAGATGATTTCTTCTGTTTTAATAAAACAGTGTGAATTGACTTCTTACTAGTTTTGATGGCAAACTATGGTTGGATAAACAATTTCAATGTCAAGTATGTTCAAAGTTTTTAGGATAAATTTATATAAAATGATAGGCTACAATGGTTGGGTAGGATAAATTATTTATCCTGAATTAAGGATTTTTTTAAGTTTTAATCTAAATGCTTGATTTTTTAAATTAATAAATGAACTTTTATTTTTTAATGTAATAGATGTAAATCACTGACACACAAAATGCAGTCAAAATTACTGAGAATAATCATTCATATTTGCAGCAGAAAGTAGTTCTTCAAATTTAAGTTTAAAATTAGAGCAAAGATAAATTTCACAAGCTTTCATTTGTCACTCCTAAAGATAGACTGTGTAGGTAGCTATTTTTTGAGGATATCGGCACATCAGGGATGTCAGTACTTGAGGGCTTGAATGAGGCTCACTCCAAGAACTTGGAAATAAGATTGTCTTCTGAAGCATAAATCAAGAAATCAAATTCCCTCCCTACTTCTGCCCTAAATGAAACAATCTAAGAATTAACCAGAAAGTAGGTGGCTAGAAAGTGATTGAACTGAATTTCAGAATCTGGGCCAAGGAGAATCCAAACTATAACATATCACATAGAAAAAGAGGTAAGACAGATCTCAAAAAGAAAAATTTCACCACAAACAGGTAATAAATTTGAACTTCATTACGTTCATCCAAGGTGGGAGGATATTTGGTCAACTGACTTTGAAGCTTTCTAGTCTATTGACAAGTCCTTCAAGATGTTACCTAAGAGATACACCACCAGGTTGTATGAATTCTTTCAGCCTTTATGTTCATTCACTCATCTGATCATAAGTTGACTATTCATGTTGTGATTGACACAACCTCTAAGTGGACCTAAGTGGAAAATTCCTAAGTCCTAAAATATGGGTACTGGAAAGTGCAGGGTGCATGTCAAATACATACATGAAGATGGCACAGCAAAACTTTCAGGGCCCAGGTTCAGGGTATTGGAACTGATCACTGACACCCCACATAGTCTGTTCTACCACCTTTGCTACCACCCTGAAAACAACCTGTAAAAAACAGAAAAGCACCACCACAAAGCTTGCATTTACTCTGTACTTCTACCCTTATCATGTTTTGATACTTGATAAATATTGACATATTGGTGCCATTATGGAAGTTCATTTCTGCCATCTTCATGCTCAGTCCCAGTTTTTTTGACCCAGGTTTACAATCATTTACTCATATTTAGGTAGAAACTACCCTAACATCTGAATCATGTAATGAATCCATTCTATCCTCAGTCTCATTTTCTCAGCTTCAGTGATATAAGGGCCATTTCTCAAGATGATCACAATGAAGAACTTGAAGGGAAGGGGTGTTCAGGCCCATGAACAAAATCAAGAATGTGGTCATTTTATTGAGATATTATTTTGAAAATATTTCTTCCATAATTAGAACTATCACTGTCACTGTTTAGGTCACTGTTCTTAGTTGTAGGCAATGAAATTCAATCTAGCTGGTTGGAGGACAAAAGATTTACTACAAGTTTTTTGAATGCATGTAATATTTCAGGGAATACTAGAAAACTAGGTGGAAGAAACCCAACCAGAAGGGATGCCTAACCATGCCAAAGGGTTACTCCCTCAGCATCACCTGCCACTTGACCTTAGGGAACAGGCAACAAAATTTGCATCACAGCTGCCCCAGAAGCATCAAATGCCTCTGTCTCAAGATCAAATATCCCCTACACAGCCAGCATCCCACATTGATCAATTTCTCTTCTTTGATTCCAGAGGTACCTCTGGTTGACTGACACAGGATCACAACTACAGACTTAGCTGCTCAGGGAGAATATCATGATTCACTTTGCAGTTTCCACTAGAGGCTCACAGGAATGAATCAAAAGAGGAGCATAATGGGGAAAAGAGCAATCTCTCCACAACTTTCTAACACAAATACATAGAATCTATAGCTTATAGACTCTACTGTACCTTATATGTCTATCACCATTAGTCAATAATAAAAAATAGATATCATAAAAAATTATTTTTTATCCAAAAATGGATATGAAAATAAATCATGAAAGTTCTTAAGCAATGAATAATCCCTCCAAAATCTAAAAGAAACAAGAATATTTACTATGACTTTTTTAAAAATCAAGGGTCCGGAACTAAACTAATTGCAGCTATAAGAAGTAGTAAGTTTGACAGTACAGGTTGTACTACCTCCCTTTCATGTTTTTTGCACTGTTTTTCAATTGAGAAAAAAAAATACTTAAACTTAATGTTAAGGAAGAAGAGATTACTAACTCTAATTGATGGATTTAATTTCCTTCCTGGATCCAGTTTACCAAGTAAGTGCATTCATTTCCCAGCTACTGTCACTGTTACCTGCTAACACCTCACAGGTGCCCCATTCTTTAGAGATTTGCCAGCAGGAACAGCCACAACGAGGAGACTATTCCAAGCCCACAGTAGTGCAGTCCTCAGCTAACAACTAGATAATATGGGTATGTGGAAAAGTCCAACCCCTTTGGGACAGACTAACACTATGGTGCAATTTATGCTCAGAATACTCCCAGGGTTCAGTCTGGGATTGTACTCCTGTTAAGACACATCCTCATCTAGCTTTTATGCCCCCTTGCCCTATCCAGCATCTCTCACTTCCTCCAGAGAGCATCTCCACAATAGAGCACCTGAGCAAGAATCTGCCTGAATTTGTTTCAAGAGAATATGGACTAATTAGAACCTAGCTGATTTCAACAGTGTCATAGTAGAAAACAAATAGAAAAAAGCAAAGGAAAATATTACACAGATACTCCCTTGTTGAAAAAATGGAACTTAGCTCTCCAACCTTTCATTATGGCAGTACTTAATGACTTTACTCCAGAAATCCAAGTGTGAAAAAAATGAACTTTTCAGTAGAGAATCCTGGCAAATATTATGTAGGCAAGGCGATCGAGTGCTTTAGTCACCTTTTTGCTGCTGTGACCAAAAGATCTAACAAGAACAATTTTCTAGATGAAAAAATTTATTTGATTCTAAAGGTTTCAGAGGTCTCAGTCCATACATGACTGACTCCATCTGTACCCAAGGTGAAGCAGAGCATCACTGCAGAGGATAACTGCTCAGGATATGACACCAGGAAGCAGAGACAGAGAGAGCTCTGCTCACTAAGGACAAAATATAAACCCCAAAAGCACTCTCTTAATGACCTACCTCCTCCAGCAGACCCTACTTGACTATAGCTACCACTCCATTAATTCATTTAAGTGTATTAATGCATTGATCAGGCCCAGGCTCTCAGAATCCAATCATTTCACCTCTAAACTTTCTTGCATTGTCTCACACATGAGTATTTAGGGGACACCTCACATCTAAATCATAACCTCATGATTAACCTCCTCATCAGAGATGCCATGCTCTGCTCCCCATTTTGCTGTATTCCTGTGAGCCTCCTGTGGAGGCTGAAAAGTGAATCATGACATTCCCCAGACATAGAGCAGCCTGAGCAACTAAGTCTCTAGGTGTGAGCCAAATCCACCAACCATAAGTACCCCTGGAGTCACAGAAAGAGTACATGAACAATGTGGGATGCTGGCTGTGGAATGGATATTTAATTTTGAGAGAAGGCCTTTGATGCTCCTGGGGCAGATGTGATGCAACTTCTTGTGCAAATTCTCCCTCCTTAATTTGAAAGTATTTGTTCTACTCCAAACATAATAAGATGACGCTCTACTTCTGTCATCTTCTTCCCCAAAACTCAGTCTAGCCATGATAAAAAAAAAGTAAGACAAACTCACATTTGAGGGATATACTACAAAATATCTGACTAGAATTCTTCAGAATTGTCCTGTTTAAGGGAAACTCTGAGAAGACATCACAGTTCAGGGGAGGCTGAAAAAGCATGCTGACCAAATGCAATGTGACACCTTGGACAGACTCCTAGAACAGAAAAAAGGACCCTAAGGAAAAATTAGTGACATCTGAATAAATTTCAGAGGTTAATAGTATCATATCAATGCTGCATCCTTAGTTGTGACAAATGTGCCATATATACTATAGTCACCTAATTAACAGTAGGGAAATACAGATATTAGTACTTTTTGTATTAGCTTTGCAACTCTTTTATAATCCAAAACTATTCTAAAATGTAAAGCTTATTTTAAAGATTCCCTAATACTTCCAATATATGAGTAATTTCCTTTGTCTCTTGAAAGTTAAGTTTCCTTTCTTTGTGTCTGAAGTAAGAAACTGGTTGAATGCCAGACATCTTAAGTAGAATAGCAAAGGCTGAGGTCAACAATATTTGTGCCTAAAGACAATCATGCCATTTCTTCTGTCAGGATGTAAGTGGAAGCTGACTCCTCTTACGTCCTTGCTCTGACACAGGTGATCAATTTCATGCAATTCTTTCCTTGCAGGAGTTTGATCATTTCTGGATTTCAGTATTCCTGGTTGCTTCTTAGTCCTCTGATGAGTTCAAGAAAAGTTATGATTGTTGTCATTTATCCAGCTCTTTCTCATTGAGAGGGAGTATATTTTTTCAGGAGCAAGCAGTACCCCAGGGGATTTCCCGACACTTAATGCTGTATACACAGCCATCTAACATGCATGTGAAGGAAGGAAAAACAGAGAAAAGTGATTAGAATAATACACTTAGAAAAAGAAATTCTGAACAAAGAAACTCACAGAATCTTAATGTTGAACGGGATATTAGAAGACATCTATCTTAGTCTTAAGATCTCCAAGTCCAGTCCTCTCTTGTTAAAATTTAATATTCCCTCCAGGAGGAGATCTTCTGGTTAAAAATCACTATGTCTCTGCATAAAACCACCAATCAAGAAATGGCTTTTGCATTTGTACTTTTTTTAACTTTTTATTTTTTTTTTTGCTGAAGTCATGGAAGGCTTAGAAATATTTTTTCATTGAACAAATAAAAATTATACTATGATATTCAGAGTGCTTTCAAAACTATACACCCCTTTCCTGATTCTGGTTAAAAACACCATACGGAGCTGGGCATAGTCGTGCATACCAGGAACCCCAGCAACTGGAAGACTGAGACAGGAGGATTACAAGCTCAAAGTCAGCCTCAGCAACTTAGAGAGGCCCTAAGCAGCTCAGTGAGACTCTATCTCAAAATAAAAAATAAAAAGTCTGAGGATGTGGCTTACCAGTTAAGTGCCTCTGGTTTCAATCCCTGGTACCAACAAAACAAAACAAAACAAAACTAAACTAAACTAAATAAAACAAAAAAACACACCATATGGAATCTTCTTCCTCCTTAGTTTTAAGGTATTCATTCTACTCCAAACATCCATGAAACTTTTTTTTGTGTATATGTGCTGATAGAAGGTAACTATATAAAATTCTTTACAAAATTTACAGATTCTTAGAGATATTGCATAGTAGTCACAAGGAAGGAAATGAATAAAATGGGAAGAGTGGAGGAAGTTTTTTTGAAAGGAGGTTTAAATAGTAGAAAGCAGAACTGGCCCCTATCAGGACTTGGAGCACCTCAAGTCAAATGTTTCAAGCACCAAACAGCCAAAAAACTGAAGTAATGGCACAGATGCAAGCCAAACATCTCTTATTTCATTACCGGAAGCAGAAATCTTTGTGAACAAGAAATAAGGAGCATCTAAAAAATGATAACTGAAGAGCATAGCAAAACTTACTTTTCTGTAATTCTTAAATGCCAGACAAAAACCCTGCCATGATTATCATTGCTAGTAGGATCTAACCTTGTAACAGTGTTCCCTAGAGTGCCCTTATCAAAAGAATCATCTGACTTTTTATTAAAAATGCAGATTCCGGGGATGTGCTCCAACTCAACAATTCAGAATATCCAGGAGAATTTTCTTAGAATGCATAGTTGTTATGTTTTGTAGTGCTGGGTATTGAACCTAGGGTCTCCTCTTTTCTAGAGAAGCACACCACCACGGAGCAACACCCACAGCTCAGAATGCATTTTTATGCAAAGTCTATGGGTTTCTCAGCCAGTGGGAAAGTTTTAGAACTGTTTCATCACAATTTCTTATCCAATGAAGCATTTTCATATTACTAGCTAATCATCTGTGATGATCAAGTCATGATAATCCTGAGGCTTAATAAAATATTAAATATTGTGTTAAACTGCAATTGCCATTCTGAGGTATAAACAGAAGAAATTCAATACTGAATTCATGTTATAGTAAGCAAATTTTAGTGGAACGTTGACAGCAAACTAAGCAAGTATTTAATTTAATTTGGGTAGAATGGTTTCCTTTAGAAAATTATTCAAGGACAAGAGATATCTTTTAGAAATTATTTTAATGCCTATAAAATTATATGAGCAGGGACAATCAAAAATTTATTCTTGAGCACATGACTGAGGGATAGTGGAATCATTGCTCCAAACCTCTTGAGATGTTTCAAACTGAATGTAGTTTGAGAACTTCTTTGTGAAATTTGCAGGGCTATACTTCAGTAGAAATATATTTGTCTTAGATAAAAATGGAGAGTTTTCAGTGAGAACTTTGTATTTTATAGGAAAGTCAAAATGCACTGAGATTTGGTTTTAATTTGCGAGAGATGAAAATACTGCATAGAGCTCTTTAAATTTTTTACAAACTACCCCTTGAGCCTTTATTGATAGCCTTTACATAGTGTTTCTCAAAGTGTAATTCAAGATTACCTGAGTCAGAATTATTGAAGTATTCAAAATGATAGTTTCTCAGCCCCTGTGGACTTGCTAAAATTAGTATTTCAGGAGTGTAACCCAGAAAGTTGTACTTTTAAAAAATATTCCCTGTTCATATGAAAAATGAAGTTGGAAGATAGCATTCTAAAGCAGGAATTAGCAAACTTCTGGAAAAAGCTAAATACTAAATATTTTACTCTTTCTGAGTCATACAGTCTGTCACAACTACTGGAACCCACTGCTGTAACACAGAAGCAGTCACTGACAACACGTAACTAATAAGAAAAGGCTGTGTTCTACTAAAACTTCACAAAATCAAGCAACCAACCAAATTTGACTTAGTGATCACAGATTATCAACTCTTACCATAAAGTGTGTATCTTGCTTGTCTCTTTCTCACACCAAGTCTAATAAAAAGGAAGCAAGGAGAGATACAGGCCATTTGCTGAAAGTTTGGGGAGTGGCAGTCTCCTCCTCTTCCTTTCCTAATACTTAGAATAAATTCTCTCTCTGGCACACTGATTCTATGGAAGAGATCTTGATCACGGATACAACCAGCTATGATTTAATTCTCTTTCTACTCAAAAAGCAATTATCAACATTCTAAATTGCCGGGGTCCAGCCCTAGCACAAAGGGTCGTGGTGCTCTCTGGTGATTGGGATGGCGTCGGCGAGGTGGAGAACAAAGCAACACAGACTCAGTGATCTGAGGCTAAGTTGTGTTCTCACTTTATTTTTTCCACACACCATTTTTATATGTTAGCTTCTGGCATGAGTACAATATCTTGAGGCCACACAAAAGGAAACTGACGCAAACTACAAGACAACAGGCAAAACATTAGCAGATTAAATATTATCAACTCTTCATAATATTTTTAAGTATTCTTCTATATAATCTTTAACTAGTTCTACTTTCTATATTACTGGTAACATCGTGCACTGAAGTCATTTCTATGAACAACATATAAGCTTACACTATGTGGTTAATAATTAGTTTAATAGGAACAATAGCTCTTGCTAGATTACACCTCCTGCTTTTGCCCAGTAAGCATTAGCCTGTCCTGCCCAAGAAAGCTGTTCAGAGCAACTAAGCAAACACCAGCATTTTACATATTTTAAATATTCTAAAAAGGGGAGATGAGCCTTCCGTGTACATTTTTCATTATAATATACTTGATGCCAACCAAGGTATATACTGCCAGTGGGAGATAAAGGGGGTCTAAATCTAAGGGACCAGAAGCTGGTTTCCTAGGAGGAAACCATAGTTTTCCATTAACCAAGTAAGCATTACCAAATGATGTCTGAATTGTTGGGACTATTTTTCTAGCCTTAACAACTTTGTTTGTGACTTGTTTGCCTGGAGTTAAGGTGGGAACAATGTATCTTTCTGCCCTAGGTCATCTAGAAGTAGTCACCATCCGCAGTGACATTTAGCACAAGTTGCTGGAAATGAGCATAGCATTCTTTCCAAGTTATACTTTTATCACCCCAGAACAAGGGCCTTTCTTGGTTATATCCAGTATGATTAGCTGTTTGATTCTTGTGTTCTAAATCCCCTAAGACCCTAAAATTCCCCAAAATCCAATATAATATTATTCCCAAGCATAGGCAAATTAAACAAGACAGCAGGAAACAACGGCCCCAATTCCCAGGAAGATGAGACCTTGCAAACATCTCTGTAACTCAGTGGAATCCTTGTCAAGCACTGAGGGGAATTGAAGAGGGCACAGCACTAAATCAATCCATTCCCTGTCCTCCCTATCTTCCCAGCAGCACATAACAAAAGGAGGCAAGAGAACTTGATATAAACCACAACTTCCCCATGAGAAGGAAGCCTGTAAATGTAAGGAATGGTCAAAGGAGTAACAAGCAATTTAAGTTATTCCTGTTTATTTTACTGAGCGGAAGAAAAAAAATTCAAATATCTGTTTGTTCAGAAGACTGAATAAAACCACTATTTCCCTTCTATTAAACTATCCCAAAACATCAAGGTGAATGACAAGTTGACATTGAGTTCCCCATAATTGATGAAAGTAGGATACAGCTCTTACTTAAAAATATACAGTTAAAGAAATTTGAAAAGTGCAATGAGAATTCAACTAAGGTGAGACTGGATATCAAGAAATACCACCTGTGTCTCACAGAGTTCAAATTAAAGTGTCCTTCAAAAACAATCCTTAAGACAATAAAATTGGAGTGCATGAACCACTGGTAGAAGCCTTCTCCAATGAATATCACTAAATAGCTGATCTCTTTCAATTTAATTAAAAGAAAAGACTAAATAAGCTCATACAGAGACTCACAAAATCAAAAACTTGTAATTTATGTTTTTTTCTTTTATTATTTTTGTTGAACTATAATTATATGTAATAGTGGGATTCATTGTTACATAGTCATATGTGCACAAAATAATTAAATATAATTTGGTCAATTTCCTTCCCCAGTACCTCCCTTAGCCTTCACTTCTCCCTCCCCTGGTCTTCTTCCTCTATCCTATTATATGAGCTAGATAGAACTTTTGCTAGATGAGACCTACATTTGCTTTTCTCAAACCAAATCACTATAAAATAGTGCATAGAGATGGAACCCACCATATTCAATAATGAATAAAGATGAATTAAAAATCAACATTTGGTATACGAAAAACATAAAGACAGAGAAAGAATGCTGATAAAGATTACATTATAACAAACATCTCAATGTTTATTAAACTCATGACCAATGATACTTCAAATTTCGAAGAAAACTATGAAAGTATCCTCTCTATGAAACACAGAGTTCATGAAGAGATATTTGAAATGTGAGGAAGAAATTACAGAAAAAGTAAGATGAAACTAAACTTGTAAAGTGTAGAGGATAGTAAAATTATTACATCCATGAAAAAAGCAGCTAAAAGGAGAATAATGAAACTGTTGAATACAAAGAAATATGGTGAATGGACTTAGATAGGAGCAAAGTGAATTGAAAAAGAATAAATAATTTAAACTAGGATAGTAGGTACTTTTGGAGAAGTATGAAGCCTTTGAAGTGTGGGCAACATTCCATTTCTTGAAGTGCATGGTAATTTAATATGTTGATAGTCTTGTTTATTAAGTATACTGCATTTACTACTTGTTCATTTTATGTATGCATGTTATACTTTATTAATTTGAATAAAACATAAATAACATCATAAATATGGAAAGGTATTCAATCCATGAATTCATTTTTGGTGCTTCCTGAGGAACAGAAAAAAAGAACCACAGGAAAAAATATTCAAAGACACAATTTAAGAAAACAATTCTGAAATCAGAGAAATGTGAAACCACAGAATAAAAAAATACTCAGATATGTATGAATATAAACATAAAACTCTCAAGACTGAGTCACATTTCAGCAAAATTTAAAAATTTAATGTAAAATAGAAAGTAATTGGACGAGAGTATTGAATTCCCTGAAATATGTCTAAAACTAAAACAACCAGAGAATGATGACTAAACAATTAATACATGTTTTAAACTATAATATAGAAACAGGAGCATAACTAATACATTTCCAGAGCTAATGGCGTAGAAAGAAAATTGTACATAACGCATAGTAGTTACAAATGTAATCACTAGGATACCGATGTATAGATTAAAAACCTTCTGTTATGGTTTAGATATGAGGTGTCCCAAAAAGGCTCATGTGTTAGACAGTGTGAGAATTTTCAAAGGTAAATGATTGGGTTATGAGAGCTTTGACCTAATCAGTGGATTAATTCACTGATATAGATTAATTGGCAGTAGGCAGATACAGTGTGACTATAGGAGGTGGGTACTGGGGGTGTACCTTTTGGGTTTATATTTTGTTCCTGGTTTGTGGAGCTATCTCTCTCTGTTTCCTAATTGCCATGTTCTGAGCTGCTTTCCTCCACCACCCACTTCTATAGTGTTCTGCCTCAATGGAACCCAGAACTGTGGAGCCAGCCATCTGTGAACTGAGACCTTGTTCATTGTGAGTCCCAAATGAGCTGCTTCTTCTTTAATTGTTCTTGTCAGGTCTTTTAATCACAGCAGCAAAAAAAAAAAAAAAAAAAAAACCTGACTAAATCACTCTTGCAATTACCAAACTTACCAAACTATAAATACATTTATAAAATCAAGCAGAGTAATGAAAATCAAACTAAATATTAAAATGTAGTGTTTGAGCAAAATATAAGGTCACATATGTTGGTTACATTAATAAATTTAAATAAATACCTACTAAAAGAAAAATGTTTTTCAGATTGGACAATAAAACAATACATATTTATATGCTAAAATCAAGAGAAACATAAATTTAAGTGACTCATAAAAAAGTTAAAAGTAGAAGTATTTTTGCAGAAATCTGTAAGTTACCTAATTTGATAAATTCAATAGACTAAAAAACAGTAGAGGTATAAGACAAATAGGTGATATAAAATACATCTGATCACTTTGTGTCAAAGTCTGTACCCAGAAAACAAAAACAAACCTTCTTTCCAAGTTTCCATATATCATTTATAAAAAACCGACCATGTATTAGGAAATCAAAAACCTTCTGCAAATTTCAAAAAGAAATAGCACATACAGCATTCTTTTATCTACTGTAAGAAACTAATATCAAAACCAGAAAAGAAAATGGCAAATGTTAATAATGTTTTCAATAATTTTTAAGTATAAAAAGAAAACTAAAATCTCACAATAATAGAGAAAATAGTCATAATAAAGTGCTACACAAGAGAAGCTAGGTGTTTCAGTTAGTTCTTCATTACTGCAACCAAAATACCCGACAAGAACAATTTAAAGAAAAAGTTTATTTTGGCTCATGGTTTCAGAGATTCAGTCTATGGTCAGCTGACTCCATAGCTCTAGGCATGTGGTGAGGCAGAACATCACAGCAGAAGGGCACTGTGTGGGAAAGCAGCTCAGGACATGACAGCCAGGAAACAGAGAGAGCTCTACTCACCACGGGCAAAATATAAGCCCTAAAGGTGCACCCTCAGTGACCTACTTCCTTGAGCTACACCCTGCCTGACTATAGTTAGCATCCAACTAATAAACACCAGTGGATTCCACTGCTAATTAGGTTACAACTCTCATAATCTAATTGGTTCACCTCTGAACATTCTTGCATTGTCTCATACATGAACTTTTGGGAAACATCTCAGGTCTAAACCATAACACCAGGGATATAACTGAAGTGCACAAGGAGGACTAAAAATGTAAATAGTTACATTAATAAACAAGAAATAATATCAGCATATAAATTACATATCTAACTCATAAGTTTAAAAAGAGAACAAACTCTTAAGGAAATTATAGTGGGAAGACCAATAAAAACAAACGCAAAATCCATGCATGAATAGCCTGAAATTTTAAACACTTAACTAAAGTAAGTTTAAAAAGTTTGCATCAAAAATAATTAATAAAATACAAGCATAGTGAAGTAAATAAATCAAGACAAATGGTAAAAGGCACACAAATTTTTCAATAAAAATTGGAAAATCACTATAGATTCAGAAAAAATATTAAAATATAGCGAAGCCATAGTCTTTACAGAGGCATTTGAAATTTAATGAAAGATGATTGTGTGTGTATGTGTGTGTGTGTGTTTGAAAATTTACATTGGTAACACTAATTCTAGGTGCTCAATCCAGGACTGTAAGACCCCAGCATACTGTTTTCCAATCTCAGTGAAAGAACTTGAAAGAACTTGATGGAGAGAATTCGGACATATTATTACTGATGTGCTCCTCAGTGGCAACAGGCCAGGATAAAATAGAAAACTGCCCTGTGCCTACAAGCCTGGGAATATATATACAAGACAGAGTACATGGCAACTGCTCATATGGGTTTCTTCAGATAATTACATGACATTTCTTCACAACCAAGGTCTTTCTGCTTTGATCCCCACTCAAAGACTGAACATAGGGGAAGTGACCAGTTTCCCTCTTCCTACTCCACCTAACACATTCTTGGGAGTCCTTCTTAGTTCACCTTCAGAAACAATAAGCCTTCTAGGCACTGACTTAGGTTTACCCAAACATGAGGTAACAGAGAAAACTCAAGTGGATCCGGAAAGTACAGGAAAAAATAGTCATTCTGCTAATTCTCAAAACAAAACATTTACACAAGGAAATTCTTCCAAAATCTTTAAGTACATACATCAGAAATATAGAAACTAGGAAAAAGTCAAAATCATTACTATTTGCAGATGACATTATAATCTGGATGTCAACTAAAAATATTTCATATCATGATTGAATAAAGTTCAGTCAATGGGTTAAAAAAAAAGCATACAAATAAATAACCTTTACACAAACTAGTAATAGAAAATTTGGAATTTAACAAAATAACATACATATAATAATGACAACAAAGTTTAATAGTTCTAGGAATAACTTTGACAGGAAATGTGCAACATAAGTATGAGTAATCTTTAAAATGCTACTGAAGCACACAAAAGAAGACTTGAAAGAAAACAATGGCATTTTTTAGTCTTGGACAAAATGAGTCATACAATTCTCTTTGAATCAATAAATGTAATTGTTGGAGAGGAGCCTCATGGAGCTAAAGCAACCATGGAGGTCGGCAGTGGACAGTTCTTGCCATCTGGCAGGAAGGATTTCAAACAAGTTGCACAGAATAACAAGCAGGAGATTCATTAGAAAAAGTGAGATGACTGAGAAAAGGACCCAACACAGGCACTGTGCAGACTTTCTTCAGAGAACAGCTAAGCTCTTACAGACTCTTTTTTTAAGGGCTTTGGGTTCCTTTGTTCTTACCTTAGTTTCTCATATACCTTTAAGTGGTTTATTGCCCATTGTATATCTCTCAGCAATTTGTGTGTGTGTGAGGATCACAATGGCCTGGTAACAAGAGGTAAGTGTGATATGGTTTCCATGATCACCTTTTCACAAGGAAGGGTTATGATGACCTAGTCACAAGAGATCATGGTCTTGAAACAATAGCTCCCTTAAGAGTCTATTATTAACTATGCCCGGTAAAGATTTGATGTACTAGTTCCCATTTTTCCAATGCTTGTCTTCTTTGAGGAAATTTTCTGCTATTCCCAGTTCTGTGACTTTTTTAAATGTGTTATTGTCTGATGTCCTCCCCGAAAGTTACTGCCCTTTATTATCCTCCCCCTATCCACCTGCTCATTACTGACTACCCACCTATCAGTAATAATCTTTCCTTAAAAATGTTCTTTAATGTTTGTTTGTTTGCTTGCTTTTAACCAGGAATTGAAGCCAAGGGTGGTTAACCAATGAGTCACATTTCCAGTCCTTTTTAAAATTTTTTATTTGGAAACAGGCCTCACTAAGGTGCTTAGGGCCTCGCTCAGTAACTCAGGTTGGCTTCAAACCTGTGATCCTCCTGCTTCAGCCTCCCAAATTGCTGGGATTACAGATGTGTGCCACCACGCCTGACTCAATATCTTTAAACTACAAAAATTATTTTTTAAAATTAACATGCAAATATAAGTTTTAAAAATTCTGAGAAGGGAGGATTAACAAAAGAAGCCCTCCAGATTAGGAAATTCATGACAGGGTTCCAGCAGTAGCTAAGTGAGAGAGCCTGGCATCTGCAAGGCCCTAGGGTCAACCCCCTGCACTAAAGGGGAAAAATGCAACTATATTAAGTCTATAGTAAGAAAAATTATGTGGCTCTGATCATGAATATATATGATAAGGAATGATCTCCAAGATCATCTAAATGAAAAAAAAAATCTAGTTGAATGAGTGTTTAGAATATTTTCTCATGTGATTAAGAAATAATTAAGGCTTTATAAGTTTATCTGGATTATGAAGAAATTATCTCTGGAAGAGAGCAGAGGTTGTTCTGTAAAAGAAACGAAAGACAAAGGATTGGAGCAAGAGTGAGAAAATTTACTCCTCATTAGATTTCTTGTTTCTTTTGAAGTTTGCGCTATGATGACACATTATTTAAAAACTTGTTATAAAAAATTAAAATTACATATAGTTATTTTAGAAAATAATGAAAATTTAAGACAGCTTAAAAATTAAAGCCAAGCAGTAACTGCTATGAAGATTTCCATTTGTTTCTCTTTACTATTTAGACTATGTGTTTTTAATAGAAATGGCTTTCATTATTTACAAGGGTGCCACAAAGGCAGGAGGAGAAAAGCACTGAGAACATGCATCTCCATATGATGAACAGCTAGGAAATAGGGAGGAACAGGAAGAGAAAAAGGTCCTCCAGTTGGGACTTGAGAAGAAATGTGAAGGCGTGGCACATGTGAGATTTCAGAGGAACTCCTAAGAAGAGTCCCAGGAGTTCCCAGAAAGAAGGGGAAACTCCATTCAGGGCCAGCAGGGTTCTTGGCATACGTGATAGAAAAGAATTCCAGCATAACCAGTTAAATGCATAGGCAGAGGTTTATTTAAGAAAATAGATACAACTCGATGGAGAAAGAGGACAATTTCAGAGAGCGATGCCTTTGGGAGTCATGCAAGGAACACAGATTCAAGGGAGAATGTGGACCATGGTGTGAATGAGAGACACATTTTAGGATTCCCAGCTCCATATTTAAAGGAAATTTGGTGGGCTAGGGATGTATCTCAGTGGTAGAGCACTTGCCAATCATGTATGAGGCCCTGGGTTTGACTGCCAACATAATAATGATTATTATTATTATCATTTAAAGAAAATTGGTGAAGGGTGAGTATAGAAAGATAGGAAGGAATGCACAGATTTAAAAATTTCTTAGGAATTTGGGAATAACAGGCCTGAAAGAGACTGACTTGGGGAGTGACAAGCCTGGAAATATATGCAAACTTTAAAATTAAAATCCTACTTTCTGTCCTTCCTTTATGACTCCTTTCTACCTATTTCTTCAGTCTTCTATCCCTACTTCAAATGTATAGGAAAGCTGAAGGAAATGAAGGAATTTATGAGAATGACTGTCGTTGATTTCCTGTTAGGCCCATTTTATACCCTTCAAGAAATATGGGAAGGATTAGAGTTGTGTTTTTAATAGGGTTAGGCTTCCTTGGCCACTACTCTTTGAAACTGACTTTCTGCTGAGCATGGTGGCCCATGTCTGTATCCCAGCAGCTCGGGAGGCTGAGGCAGGAGATTCATGAATTCAAAGCCAGGCTCAGCAACTTAACAAGGTCCTAAGCAACTTAGCCAGATGCTGTCTCTAAATAAAATATTAAGAAGGGCTGGGTATGTGTCTCAGTGGTTAAGCACTCCTGGGTTCAATCCCTGTTACCACAAAAACAAAACAAAACAAAAAGACTGACTTCCGATGGAGATTGAACCATATGGAACTCTGCAATTCTCTTACTTATTTAAGGTGTGTGTGGGGGTGGGGAGGGATTATGATACTGAAAGCTTGGTCCCTGATATCAATCCAATTATGAGGACACAGTTTTGAGAAAAAGAAAAAAGAAGTTGTATTTCTTTGCTAGCAGAGAGGAAAGGAAATGGACTCATGTCACAGAGGCTGCCATTCTAACTGCCAGTGGGAACAGATGACTTTAAAAGGGGAACAAGTTTTGTCAGATTTTTTGCTGCTGTGACAAAAAGGCCAGACCAGAACAATTTTAGAGGAGGAAAAGTTTATTTAGGGGCTCATGGTTTCAGAGGTCTCAGTTCATAGAAGACACACTCCATTCCTTGGGGCTCGAGGTGAGGCAGAACAACATGGCGGAAGAGAATGACAGAGGGAAGCAGCTCACATGCAGATCAGGAAGCAGAGGGAGAGATCTCCACTTGCCAGATACAAATATATACCCCAAAGTCACACCCCCGCCAAGATCCAACCTCCTCCAGGCACACCATACCTGCCTTCGTTTACCACTCAATTAATCCCATCAGGTGATTAATTCACTGTTTGAGTTAAGGCTTTCATAAACAACCATTTCTTCTCTGAACCTTTTTGCATTGTCTTACATGTGAGTTTTGGGGGGATACCATATCTAATTCATAACAAGGGCCATTTTTCAGATATTATTAGCAGATGTAATTAATGTTCAGATTTATCCTTAAGAGAGATGTTTTCCCACTTCCAGGTCTGGAGTTCCTTTGTTCAGGTGGGCAGTAAATGGAAGGACAGATATCTTGGCTTAGATATCATCTTGTTTTTCACATAGTTAGGGAGGGAAAGAGAGAAAAGAATGTGAGAAACACACTCACCTGTCCAAACCTAAAGAATGGACTGAGATACAAAGGTATAGAGAAAGCAAGAGTTTAATGATTGGTCTTGCAAGTTTGGGTGTCTGGGTGAGCAGGAACACCCAGAGCAGTTACAATCAGCACAAGGTCCCTCTCCAGGTTCCTCATTGGCTAAATACTATGGGATGCACAGTATTTCCCAAACATTGCCTGGGATTTACTGCCTCCTATTTGGGTTATTAAAAGAAATATATCTTTAGTTGTTCCCACTTCCCTTTGTTCTCTTCTGGTGGGGAAGTCTTGTTGGATTCAGTGCTTTCTGGCACATACGTAGTTCTTACTCCTTTACCTAAGTTACTCTTTTTTAACAGAGAGATTTCTATCTCTGTTGGTCAGACAAACCCCGTCCCCACTTTCTATTTTTCAAGGAGCTGTTTGAGTGCATGGACTTTGAATCTGCCCCATCCATAGGCTACTGTAATATCATGTGTGTTAACTTTCCATTCTGCTTTTCCCTCTGCTTTCTTACATTATAAATAATTTTACATCTAAGGCTAAATACTGTATTCTGAAAATGGGCCACCAGACTTACTATTTCTTACCAACAGGAAAGAAAAAGAAAAAAAAATGTCATTTTTAAATTAAGCTACCAATGGTCAAGCAAGTTTTATATTCAAATCATAAAGTGAACCCCTGTTATGCAAAAACGATTCCTGTTACATTTACACACAGCAATCTCTTAGTAAAAATATTTATATAACTTTTTAGTTTCTTAAATAATACCTTATAATTATTTATTCCCACAATTTAAAATAATTTTATAAAATCACAATGAGACAAAACCTTGACTGGATCTGTACAGACCACCAGGCAAATAAATGTCTGTTCTCAGAGAAAAGCATGGAGCTAGCCCTTATGCTCAGGAAGACCCAGTGGTACTTATCCTCAGTCATAGAAAAATGCAGTCAATGTGGCATTCCAAATGCTCTTCACCTCCTCCAGTCAACAAACCACAACTCAGCTCAATCACTGTGGGCTTCCTGGACATTTACAGGTCTATACATCCAGTTAAGCTCCTTCGGGATAAGAATTGGAGTACAGGACACAAATGTGGCTCAGAAATGTCTAGGACTCATCTCCTTTGCACTTCATCTCCTTTGCCTTCTCCCACTTTTTGTCATGATAACTAATATCCTATTCCATCCACCTCAATGGGGTCACTCAATCTCTCAGAGAATGCTGAGTGCAAGTTACCCTATCTTAACTCTTCTGTCTCTTGGTAGCTTTGGACTCTACACAAGTTGGAGAGAGGGAGTGAGAAACAGTTTCAGTATTTTCTTTTACAGCTAAAAGAATGTACTTTTAGAATGCATTTAGCTAGAGGGAAAAACAAAACAGTACTTTTATCCAGAACATTTTTGTTTTACATACCTTTAAAAAACTTAATTACTCTAATTACATTTTAATAAAAAAAAACTCACTTAGAAACTCTAATTATAATTAAGTGCTTATTTTACTTTTAGTTTATTTAGAAAATGGCTATGACTCTGGCTGTTCTGCAGCTAAATTATAATATTCACCATTAAAAAATTCCACCTTACCCTTTTTGGCCTAATGCCTCACTTATACTTTTATCATAAGTGGGAAAAGGATGAATGTACTTTTAGGATTTGAAAAATGTATTTCATAGCAAATAAAGTTTTAAGAATTTTGTATGCTTTTTTATCTTTCATAACATGTGAACACTTTCTAATGTCATTAAAAATGCTAAAAATGATTATATTTTAGGAACATTATTACTCCATATGGACCTCTTCTTATACCCTCCCCTGTCCCCACTATGAACCAGGTTTCAGGGCAAATTCCACAAAGTCACAGAACATGGGCAAAGAAATAGGCTACTGGTGAAGTGGAAAGTTGCATAGGCTATAGGTCAGCAAGCAGCAAAAAGGAAAGGGCACTTGATCCTCCAAGGTTCCTCAAAGAGTCCTGCAGAGGTCAATACCTAGAGTAGATTGCATGTCATTGCATTTCAGTGAATTCGGCCCTCCCTGAGTCCTTTTCATAGTATAATCCTGAGAAAGCAGACTTGTTAGCAATGAGCATGAACATGATGCTTGCCAGCCATTCAAGGCTTATCTGAGAAGGACAGAGCCGGGTACTGAAGAGCATGGGAAATTGCAGTCCTGGCTGCCAGTGAACAAAGCCACCACTGAGTCTGGGGGAACATGAGATTGGCGGTAGCCCCTCCCCCTAGGAAAATGGGAATCCCAGATACAAGCTGGTTAGTTGTTCAGCCAAACCAGAATAAATTTCTAAGACCATTTTCAGTAGTTTTACTCATTATACTACAAATACATAATGATCTCTCATCAATTGGGCATAAATATGGCATAAAGACCACATTGCCTAATTATTGCTATTTGGATTACTTTTTTGTTGTAATTAATAATATTAAAAAGAAACATGTTTTTACATTTGCCTTAGTAAGGCAAATTACTAATTTCTGATTAGTCAGGAAGCTAAACTCATAGAAATTATAAAGTCAAAAGGCAATAATTCGGGCAAGATTTTTTATATCTACTACCAACTTGCCTTACAAAATGATTATATGAATTCATAATTTGATAAGAAGTATACAAAGGGCCTGTTTCAACAATTCTTCCCTGAGTATTGTCTTTTCTTAATGTGTTCACTATTTTAATAGATGAAATGTGATATCCTACTAATGTTTAATAGCATTTTTTCCTTCTAATATGAACTGAATACTGTTTTTAAAAAGTGTGTGCTTGCTAATTATATATACAAGTTCAAATTGCCTTCACTATTTTTTATTTGACTATTAGTGTTCTTTATTGATTTTGAAGAATGTTTTTATAGAGTAAGAATTTTAAACATTTTTCTATCATCTCTGATAAATATAAAATTTAAATATTAATTAAAAATGTAATTTTTTATTTTTCCTTTAAGAACTTCACAGTTTTTTATTGATTTCTAACCAATTATTTCTAATTTGACATTTCAGATATCTTAAAGAATTTTTGGAAAGGAATATATACTTCTGATTGAAAGTTATCACTTTATGTGTGCATATACTAGGAGAGTCAAACATATTCTTTGAGGAAAACAAATATGAGGACAATATATGTTAACGCATTGTTATGCTTTGAATGTGGAATGTCACTCAAAACTTGTATGTAAAAAGCATAGTCTCCAATGCATCAAAGTTCAGAGAGGGGCTTTTTTGTATGTATCTATTTTTTTTTTGATCCATTGTACATAAATGGAGTACAACTTTTGATTTCTCTGTTTGTACATGGAGTAGAGTGACACTGTTCGTGTAATCACACATGTTCATAGGGAAATGATATTTGTCTCATTCCATTATCTTTCATTCTCCCCACCCCTTCCCCACTTCTCACACTTCTCATTTCCCCCTAACAATCCATCCTTCCTTCATTCTTCCCTTGCTCCCTCCCCTGTTATGTACAATCATCACTTAGCAGAGAAAACATTCAGCCTTTGGTTTCTTGGGATTGGCTTATCTCAATTAGCATGATATTCTCCAACTCCATCCTTTTACCTGCAAATGCCATAATTTTATTCTTCTTTATGGTTGAGTAATATTTCATTGTGTATATATAACACATATTCTTTATCCATTCATCTATTGAAGGGTATTAGCTTGGTTCCACAATGTAGCTATTGTAAATTAAGCTGCTATAACATTGCTGTGGCTGCATCACTGTAGGATGCTGATTTTAAGTCCTTTGGGTATACGCCAAGGAGTGGAATAGATGGGTCAAATGGTGGTTCCATTCCAAGTTTTCTAAGGAATCTCCATACTGCTTTCCAGAGTGGCTGCACCAATTTGCAATCCACCAGCAACGGATGAGTGTACCTTTTTCCACACATCCTCGCTAAAACCTAGTATTGCTTATATTCTTGATAATAGCCATTCTAAATTGGGGTGAGATGAAGTCTTAGGGTAATTTTGATTTGCATTTCTCTTATTACTAGAGATGTTGAACATTTTTCATATATCTGTTGATTGCTTGTATATCTTCTTCTGGGAAGTGTCTACTCAGTTCCTTAGCCCATTTATTGATTGGGTTCTTTGTATTCTTGGTGTAAAGTTTTTTAAGTTCTTTATAAATTTTGGAGATTAGTGCTCTATCCAAAGTGCATGTGGAACAGATTTTCTCCCATTCCTTAGGCTCTCTTTTCACATAATTGATTGTTTCCTTTACTGAGAAAAAGTTTTGTAGTTTGAATCCATCCCATTTATTAATTTTTGCTTTTATTTCTTCTGCATTGGGAGTGTTGTTAAGGAAGTCTGGTCCTAAGTCAACATGATGAAGATTTGGGCCTACTTTTCTATTCGGTGAAAGGTCTCTGGTCTAATTCTTAGGTCCTTGATCCATTTTGAGTTGAGTTTTGTACAGGGTGAGAGATATGGGTTTAGTTTCATTTTGCGGCATATTGATTTCCAGTTTTCCCAGCACCATTTGTTGAAGAGGCTATCTTTTCTCCATTGTATGCTTTTGGCACCTTTGTCAAGTATGAGATAACTGTATTTATGTGGATTTGTCTCTGTGTCCTCTATTCTGTACCATTGATCTACCCGTCTATTTTGTTGCCAATACAATGCCATTTTTGTTACTATTGTTCTGTAGTATAGTTTAAGTTCTGGTATTGGGATAGCTCCTGCTTCACTCTTACTGTTAAGGACTGCTTTCACTTTTCTGGGTATATTATTTTTCCAAATAAATTTCATGATTGCTTTCTCTATTTCTATGAGGTACATCATTGGGATTTTTAATTGGAATTGCATTGAATATGTATAGCGCTTTTGGTGGTATGGCCATTTTGGCAATATTAATTCTGCCTATCTAAGAACATGGGAGTTCTTTCCATTTTCTAAGGTTTTCCTTAAGTTCTTTCTTTAGTACTCTTTAGCTTTCATTGCAGAGATCTTTACCTCTTTTGTTAGACTGATTCCCAAGTATTTGTGGGGTTTTTTGAGGCTATTGTGAATGGGGTAGTTTTCCTAATTTCTCTTTCACAGGATTCATCAATTATGAATAGAAATATATTAGATATATGTGTCAATTTTATAGCCTGCTACTTTGCTGAGTTCATTTATTAGTTCTAGAAGTTTTCTGGTGGAATTTTTTGGATCTTCTAAATATAAAATCATGTCATTAGCAAATAGTGATAGTTTTGAGTTCTTCTTTTCCTCTTCATATCCCTTTAATTCTTTTGGTCTAATTGCTCTGGCTAGAGTTTCAAGGACTATGTTGAATCGAAGTGGGGAAAGGGGCATCCCTGTCTTGTTCCAGTTCTTAGTGGGAATGCTTTCAGTCTTTCTCCATTTACAATGATACTGGCTGTGGACTTAGCATAGATAGACTTTACAATGTGGAGGTATGTTCCTACTATCCCTATTTTTTCTAGTGTTTTGAGCATGAAGGGGTGCTGTATTTTATCAAATGCTTTTCCTGCATCTATTGAAATAATCATATGATTCTTAACTTTAAGTATGCTGATGTGGTGAATTACATTTATTGATTTCCAGATGTTGAACCAACCTTGCATCCCTGGGATGAAACCCACTTGTCATGGTGTACTATCTTTTTAATATGTTTTTGTATGCAGTTTGTCAGAATTTTGTTAAATTTTTTTCCATCTATGTTCATCAGGGATATTGTTCTGAAGTTTTCTTTCCTTGATGTGTCTTTGTCTGGTTTTGGTATCAGGGTGATATTAGCTTCATAGAATGAGTTTGAAAGAGTTCCCTCCTCTTCTATTTCATGGAATACTTTGAGGAGTATTGGAATGAGTTCTTCTTTTAAGGTCTTGTAGAACTCAGTCAAGAATCTATCTGGTCCTGGGTTTTTCTTGTTGGGTAGGCTTTTGATGTCTTCTTCTATTTCACTGTTAGAAATGGATCTGTATAAATTGTTTATGTCCTTCTGAATGAGTTTGGAAGGATTATATGCCTCTAAAAATTTGTTGATGTCTGAGATTTTCTATTTTGTTGGAGTACAGATTTTCAAAGTAGCTTATAAATATGTTTTGTATTTCAATAGTCTCTGTCACAATATTTCCTTTTTCATCATGAATTTTACTAATTTGAGTTTTCTCTTTCCTTCTCTTCATTTGTGTTGCTAGGTTTTATCAATTTTGTTTATTTTTTCAAAGAACCAACATTTTGTTTTGTCAATTATTTGTATTGTTTCTTTTGTTTCAATTTCATTGATTTCAATTATTTCCTATCTTCTAGTACTTTTGGTGTTGATCTGTTCTTTCTCTAGGTCTTTGAGCTATAATGTTAGGTCCTTTATTTGTTGACTTTTTATTCTTTTATTGAATGTGCTCCATGCAATTAATTTTCCTCTTAGTACTACTTTCATAGTGTCCCAGAGATTTTGATAGGTTGTTCTCATTTACCTCTAAGAATTATTGCATCTCCTCCCTGATGTCTTCTGGTATCCATGAATCATTTAATAGTGTATTATCTAGTCTCCAATTCTTGGAGTAGTTTCTATTTTTTATTTTACCATTGATTTCTAATTTCATCCCATTATGATCTGATAGAATACAATGTAGAATCTCTTCTTTTTGTATTTGCTAAGAGTAGCTTTGTGGCATAACATATGATCTGTTTTAGAGAAGAATCCATGTGCTTCTAAATATAAATTGTACTCACTCATTGATGGATAGAATGTTCTATATATGTCTCTTAAGTCGAAATTATTGATTGTGTTATTGAGTTCTATGTTTTCATTGTTCAGTTTTTGTTTGGAAGATCTATCCAGTGGTGAGAGTGGTGTGTTAAATTCACCCAGTATTATTGTGTTGTGGTCTATTTGGTTCATGGAATTGAGAAGGATTTGTTTGACAAACATGGATGTGCCACTGTTAGGGGCATGAAATTTTATGATCAGTATATATTGCTGATTTACAGTTCCCTTAAGCAGTATGAATGTCCTTCTTTATCCCTTCTGACTAACTTTGGCTTGAAGTCCACTTTATCTGATGTGAGGATGGAAACCCCTGCTTTTTTACTGAGTCCATGTGCATGGTATGTTTTTTACAATCCTTTCATCTTTTGTCTGTGGGTGTCTTTTTCTATGAGATTAGTTTCTTGAAGGCTACATATTGTTGAATTTTTTTTTGTAATCCAGTCTGCCAGTCTGTGTCTTTTGATTGATGAGTTTGGGCCATTAACATTCAGGGTTATTATTGAGATATGATTTGTATTCTCAGCCATTTTGGCTTATTTTTGGTTTTTAACTTGAATTGGTTTCTCCTTTGATTGACTTTTCCTTTAAGGTAGTTCCTCCCTTTGCTGACTTACATTATTTTATTTCATTTCCACCTCATGGAATATTTTGCTGAGAATGTTCTCTAGTACAGGCTTTCTACTTGTAAATTGTTTTAACTTTTGCTGATCATGGAAGGAGTTTATTTCAGCATCAATCTTAAGCTAAGTTTTGCTGGGTATAAGATTTTTGGTTGGCATCCATATTCTTTCAGAGCTTGAAATATGTTTTTCCAGGCCTTCCTAACTTTTAGGGTCTAGGCTGAGAAATCTGCTAATATCCATATTTGTTTCCCCCTATATGTCATCTGATGCTTTTCTCTCATGCCCTTTAAAATTCTTTATTTTGTATGTTAGGCATTTTCATTATAACATGCCTTGTTAAGGATTTGTTGCAATTTTGTACACTTGGTGTTCTATAAGCCTCTTGTATTTGATTTTCCATTTCATTCTTCAGGTTTGGGAAATTTTCTGATTTTATTGCATTGAATAGATTGCTCATTCCTTTGGTTTGTATCTCTGTGCCTTCCTCAATCCCAATAATTCTTAAATTTGGTCTTTTCATAATATGCCATAATTCTTGGAGGTTCCATTCATGATCTTACCATCTTCACTTTGTGGTCAACTTTATTTTCAAGATTAAATATTTTGTCTTCATTGTCTGAAGTTCTGCCTTCCAGGTGATCTAGTCTGTTGGTGATACTTTCTATTGAGTTTTTAATTGGTTTATTGTTTCCATCAATTCAAGGATTTCTGTTTGTGTTTTATTTCAGAATCTCTATCTGTTTATTGAATTGATCTTTTGCTTCCTGCACTTGTTCTTTTAACTGTGTATTGGAGTGATCATTCATTGCCTGCATTTACCTCTTATCTCATCCTTTCCTTCACTGGTCATTTTAATTATGTACATTCTGAACTCCTTTTCTGACATTCCTTCTACGATGCTCTCATTGGATTCTATTAACATAGCATCTGAGTTTGTTTGAGACACTTTCTTCCCTTGTTTTTTTCATGTTGTTCATGTATCTCCCCATCCAGCAGTAAGTCTCTGAGTTGTTACAGTTTTCCCCCTATAGACTTATAGTGCCCCTGCAGGTATCAAATACCTCAACTTAAAGGAGAAGATCAATATTAGCAGTACACAATACAAACAATATACAACTTTAACCCAAATAGCCCCTATTGAGACATTAACAGTACTGTACTAATAAACAGAGATGACGAGTTTGATTATTATCTACAGCATAAACAATAGGTTTGCAATAAGGTCTACCATTTCTAATGATGGACAAAGACAATGAGGAGGGGTGTAGAATGTAATGCTAATGAGATAAGAAGTGAGTATATAGAGGTTCTAGATCATAGGAAGAATGGAAATGGAATTTTAAAAAAAAGTTGGTTGTTAGCAGGAGAAAATGGAGAAAGAGACTCCAAGGAAGCAGATAAGAGGAAAACTGAGTGAGTGAGAAAAATAATAAAAAAAAGAAAAGTAGGAATAATAGTAATAATAACAATTTTTAAAAATCTGAAATATACTATTCAAAACTGAAACTGAAGTATAACAAAACTGAAATATACTATTCAAATCTCCCAGTCTTCAGTAGACTGATGCATATTTGATAATGTGGTTTCCCAGAATGGAAACTGCCCCAACTAAAGATGGCACAGTCTGGGTCAGAGATAATCCATGATGGTGGGCAGAGGTGTCCCCACATGTTGGTAGATGGGGAGACACAGCTTGGTGCTGCATCCATGCAGGGCACAGTGCTGGAGATCCATGGGCTGTGCTTGGGTCTGGGCAGCATGGCTCTGGCCAGAGATGGGGCTTTTAGGCAATGATTGGCTCATGAGCGCTCTGACTTAATCAGTGTATTAATCAATTGCTGGATTATCCACTGATAGCTGAATGAATTACTGGGAGGTAGAAGGTAGGACCTCATTGGAGGAGGTAGGTCACTGAAGGGATACCCTTAAAAGGTTGTCTTGCCCCTCTGCCCTCCTTCTACCATGATGTTTCTGCCTTGGAGCTGGCCAACCATAAACAGAGACCTCTGAAAACATGAACTGAAACAAACTCTTCCTACTCTAAGTTGTTCCTGACAGGTATTTTGGTTAGCACAGGAAAAAAGAAAAACTAACTGATGCATTCATTTACTAAATTTCCTAGGAAAATATTTTGCCAATGTCAAAAATAGTCTTTCTAATTGGATTTCATTTGTATTCCAAATATGCACTATGATTGTTCAGCTTGACAGGTATATAGTATGAAACTTATTTTTATTTCCTGACCATGAACTGCACACGTAGTACCAGTATTTGGAGGAAGCATTAAGAAAAGACAGAAATTGTGATTTATCTACTGGTCTACAAACTCAAGACTTCTCAGAATATAATAATCAAACTGAAGCAATTTTCTCAGCCTGATTTGGTATCACCAAGGCTTGTGACCACTCAAATACATTTGCTAATTATGTCAACATCTTGTAAAGTTGGTTTCTTTGATTTATTTTTTTCTCTTGGAAGATGGAAAGGATAAGTAAGTTACCACTCACCTAATTAAGCAAATTAACTTTTCTTCATCGAGAGTTGCTTTATTTCCTGCATTACCTATCCTAAATTAAATCACAGTCTTAATGATATTCTACCATGTAGACATACAGAAAGTCAACTATAATTTTCTACATTAAGTATCAACACTAGCATTAGCTACATTTTTATTTTGTACTGAAAAATTGCTATGTCTAAATAATCTAATGTGCATCTCAAAGGCAAACTTCCTATCAAAGGCAGTCCTAGATACCAAGGTTTCTAACCATCACATATTCTCTTCCTGCCTTCACTATTCCCATCCTCTTGTCACCCCCACATCTACCATGCACATGTACCCACTCTTACAGTAGCACACACTGCACATTCCTTCCTTTTCTATAGACATCTGTTTTAGTCAGCTATTTCACTGCTGTGACTAAATGACCCAACCAGCACAACTGTAAAGGAGGAAAGGTTTATTTAAGGGCTCACAGTTTCAGAAGTCCTGGTCCATAGAAGGACAGCTCCATTCCTCGGGACTGGAGGTGAGGTTGAACATCATGGCAGAAGAGTATGGCAGAGGGAAGCAGCTCCCATCATCAGGAAGCAGAGAGAGACTCCACTCACCAGATACAAATATATATGCCCCAAAACCACACCCAAATTCCCACATCCTCCAGCCACACCCTACCTACCTCCAGTTACCACTCAGTTAATCCCATCAGGGATTAATTCACTGATTAGGTTAAGACTCCCAAAAACCAAACATTTCTCCTCTGAACCTTCTTACATTGTCTCACACATGAGCTTTTGGGGGACACCTCATATCCAAACCACAACAACATCTAAACATTGTTACCTTGACTTTGTCTACTTATTAATCAATGTGTGCACAAGAGGAAGATTGACTGATGATAACAGAGAAATAGGAAGGACAGAGAAATTAATGGAGGAAGTGTTTTGAGACAACAACGAATGCAGAGACAGGGAGCTGTATATAAATCTCTGCCTTTGTGATCCTGGAAGAATCTCATGACATGGATAACAGATTTAGAACAAAGGGAGATCGTTGAGTCTTCTAGTACACAGCATTTAGTTAGCAGATTAAGAAAAGAGCAGGATCAGAGAATAGCCTGGCTTCAGAAATTCAAGTAGTTGGTGGTAAAACTAGAATTTAGAATTAAAACCAGTATCTGTTGGTTTCCACCTAAGAAGCTATATTTTCCTATACATATACACTTACCAGAGCTTATTTAACCATCCCATATAAGACTGATATTTTCAGGATTCCTATCCCAGGATTATTATCAGCACAGCATTAGTGTCAATGCATTCACCATTATCCAGAATTATAGGAGCCTTGTTACAGTCCAGTTATACAAGAAACAGAGCTATTCTCAGTTTATGTTAATTAATATGGATTTATTGGATCAATTTGTAAGGGAGTAAGCAAGAGTGAACAGTATCAACTATCCCATAGTACCTTACAGAGCACTGGAACGTTAGCACAGAGAAAATTCAAGCAACAGAATTTTTTGTTCCCATTCATCAGCAGTCATGCCTTGGTCCCTGCTCCTGTGCTCTGAGAATGATGTTGACTGGGCTAATCTCTAAATTTAATGCTCTTGCTTCTATGAATAACCGATTCTTTGATCTTTGTATGTGTGCTTGTTTAATATCAACTCTCTTCAGAAAATAGCAGTCACTATTCAATATGAAACAGCCCATACAAGACAGAGCTCTCATGTGTGGCTACTTCAAAGGCCATGACTTAAGCCACACACTTAATTCCTTTGAGCCAGATGCTCATAACTATTTCAATCAGCTGGGGTCAGGACAGTAGCCCAAAATATGGCATCAAGTTGCCTGATTTCCTTAGTTGATGCTATAAGTATGGTAGCATGATGATTCCCAGAAGGATCATTGGAATGGCTAGCATGTCACATGGCCAAGTCATGCAGAAACAAATGGGGTAGAATGAACAGTGAATAAATACCTAGTATATAAGTTTAGTATTCAAAAGGAAAGCATTCTGGTTGGAATTGAATGAACATAGTAGTCACTGCTTCCTCCTGAAATCACACTAAAATAATGATAAAAGAGTAGGGATGAGGGTGAGGAGCATAAACCCATAAAAACAAAGATAAAGGGAAAGGAGAGAGCAAAAATAAGGCTTTGGAGGCTGAAAAGAAGATGTTTAGTAACTGACACAGCATTACTGAGAAAGCTGAATACTAAACTGGCAATATGAGAAACCAAGAAACTAATCAATTACACCACAAGAGATTTTGCTAAAGTATGCTTAAGCAATGGAATCAAGTCTTCCTGCCCTCACGGAATCTGAAGGGTTTAATGAAACAGGAGATGCTAACACAGCTCAGAAGGAGTACCATCTCAGCTATGCTATATGGAGTACTAAAACCTGACTTCTATCAGGACTCAGCATAAAGAACCCCAGTAGATAAGTTTATATCTTCTTGGCAGGAGAGTAAAAATGCTTTCCTGCAGAATTTGATCATTATGCATTTCCGAAACAAATGGTGCAGCCAGATCTCTCTGCAGTGAATCCCACATTTGAGAAGCCCCAAACTGTGCACAGAGCTTCTGATCAACTTCTAGTGCTATCTATCTCTCTCTACATATTTGAAGGAACTCCCGATATTTGAGCAGTTTCTAACAGGAAACGCAAATAACCCAGGAAATAGTAACTTTGTAGGAAAAAAATTTAAAGAATTTCAGAATTGACACGTAGTTCTTCGTGCCCACACTCTTTGCAACCCTTTGCAAGAGTGTTTTGCTCGTCTCTCCATCAGCAGTTAATTCATGTTCCAGATCCTAGAATCTAAGCTGGCTTGTGAAGTGCTTTGACCAATATACAAATGATGGGGTGAGGGTGTGTCTAGGAGGCCAGGTAGCCTCAATTCTTGTTCTCTAAGAACCCAGAGCTGCCCATTCAACCCAAAGAATCATGAAAAATAGTAAACTGAATTTTGTTTTAAACTATCAAGTTTGATGTGTTCCTTGTAAGGTTGCATGAAAGTCATGATATTACCTTTTTGAAAACTATAGGAACAGTCAAATTTTCATCTTTCTTAAGTCAAAAGATGATGCCTAAAATGGAAACTTTCTGAAAAGGCAAAATACTAGTGTTACTTAGCGTTATAGGGATAAATATCAAAAGACTCCATTAAATCTCAAAAATACCATTTTTTCCCTAAGAAACTTTCAGAACTTTTTCTCTTATTCTGAGTACACATGTACACACACACACACACTATATATATGTGTATATATATATATATAATATGTGTATATATACATGTACATATATACATATGGCTTGAATACAAACTAAAACCACATTTCAAGGTATTAAACCCAAAGAAAAATGTTAAGAAACACTTGCACCAAAAGGTTCAGTTTTATGTTGTTTGAATGGTAGGTTGCAAGTGGTTTTTATCTTTCTTGCTATACATATCTCTATTTTCCAAATGTTCAACAATGCATACATATTCCTTACATAATCAAAAAAGAAAAATTTTTTAAAAGAACCCAAAAAGATAGATAAAAATAAGTAAGAAAAGAAAGCAAGCTTCCTTGACTAGGTTTTATTCCCAGGCTCTCCTGAGTTCTGGATCCCCTTCTGTTCATTTCCAGTCCTCTGAATATTTTCATTTCTCTTCTGCTCTTGTAATGAGACAACACAATCAGCTCCTCTACAATAGTTCAATTCATTCTGGGTTCTTGATTCTTCCTAAACACAAAGATTCTCTGAAAAATAAACTGACCTGTGTATTTCAGCTTTCCTTGATTTCTAATTATCCTCTGAATATCTCATTAAATTTTTGCCCCTTTCTTATGCTAACTCCTAAACCTGCCTGCCTCTGTCTACCTGATCTATCCTCCCACTCCACAACCAAGAGGTACAAACCTCAGATCCTCATTGCTCATTATTTTGAACAGTGACTCAACCTATCAGTAAAATCAATCTCCCAGGTTGTTTTTGTCACATTCTGAGTCAAAGTCCTCCAGAGAAGGGACAGAAGTTTCATTGTCTCTGACTGAGGGGAGGTATGACACTGAATGCCATTGTTCACCCTGTAAGAGTACAGCTCAGGCCCTCTACACTGTTGCCAGGTGACAGGTTGATCTACATGAAACATAATCTCAGGAATTTAAGGGTCCTGCACAGCCAGTCATTTAAGGAAACAACCCATATGAGAAGTGCAAGATTTCTGTAGAGTGTTAGTCCTTTCATTCTTAGAAGAAATGGTCATTTCATGTTAAAAACCTGAAGAGAGGAAAAGCAAGGAGGAAAGGGCAGGTAAAGATTTACTTTTCACTAAAACATAAATATTTTTTATGTGAAAGCTGAGATTGGCTTTTGCTCTGGTGTTTGGATTTTATTCCCAGCTAGAATTTGCTTTCTCAAATTGTAGCAGGAATACTACTTATACAATAGCATTTGCTAATCTTGCTCCATGCCTCACTCAGCTGTCACAGTTCACCTCTTTAAATTTTGCTTCAGTTACACATATGTCATTATTAATATTTCAGACCTATGTTTTATAAATTAATTTTCATATTTGCATGCTTAGAGGAACAAAAGACTCCACAGTCCTCTTTCCCCACCTACATGGTGTTGGGATAGGTAGCAGAGAAGAAATGATTATAAGCTTAGGTCAGGATCATGGGTAAAGTATTCATTCCCAACTGAAAAATATATTTCAGTCAATTGTTTGATTAAAGTACACTAAGAGCATGAGAATTTCCTTATATTGAAATGGAGCACAGCTTGTGTTTTTATGCAGTATAAGGTCTTGATGTGTAAACACTAGAAGTAAAGCAATCACTCCCTCAGGAAATAACGCCTACTTTCTTTATGCTGAGAGATTGGGAAAGTGTCTATAGGGCCAAGGAGAAATCAACCACGGGTAGAAAAAGAAAGGGAAGGGGGAAGGAGTGGGGGCAAGGAAAGAGGAGGAGGCAGGCAGCTTCTAATTTAAACTGGATTAACCGATTTTGGAATACAAAGAAATGTTGAAAATTACTGATTCAAATTTTAAAAAATACTTTTACTATTCAGAGGAGGGAAATGCAAATATTAGATATTTGGTTATGTTAAAAAAAGAAAATTAAATTCTATCATGTAAAGCTGTGAATAATAACAATCTGTAGTGGAGACTTTTTAAGTTATGAAAGCAAATCAAAAGCATGAAAATATTAGATTTATATGACATCATGCTGGTTGTAGACACAGCCACTGTGCATGATACAGGAGGAGGCGAGGGTGGGGGGCCAGCATGGGAGAATTGCTTACAGCAAACTTGGATTTACAGAGCATTTAGAGAAAGATGATCTGGTTTCTGTATTTTGGGGTTTATTTATTATTTACTTTCCTTTCTATGTATTTTGTGATAGCACTTTAAAAAGTTTTAATTTTATAAAATAAAGAAAAAGAAATAAGGTACTGGGGCATAGCACAATGGTAAAGTGCTTAGTTAACATGTGCAACACCCTGGGTTTGATATCTAGCAGTGAAAGAGAGAGAGAGAGAGAGAGAGAGAGAGAGAGAGAGAGAGAGAGAGAGAGAACAAAGAAAGGGAGGGAGGGAGGGAGGAAGGAAGGGAGGAAGAAAGAAGAAGACAGGGGAGATGGAAGGAAAAGAGAGATATCAGAATATAATTGAGATGATCATACTAAATGAAACCTGCAAAAACCAGGGGTGGAATGGAGAAGAATCATCCTGATTCTTCCACCTATATTTTATCAGAGCTGTTGGATCTCATTTAGAACAAAACTATTCTCCTTGTCTTGTAATCCCAATCCAACTTTTCCTTCTTTTTCTTTGAACTTTCCATATTTATCCTTCCACTCTTCTTAATTCTTTCCAATTACTTTACTTTCTTTAGCTCCTACTGTATTTCCCTAATCACAAGACATATACAAGAACATAGAACAAAATGGAAGAATAGCTTTTAAATAAGATGGGAAAACTTTATAGAAATAGATCAAAACATTTGGGTATTCATCCAATTCTGTTCCTCCTTTCCTCTGCAAACACAGGACCAAAAAAAGGAGAAGAAAGAAGAGGAGGAGAAAAGAATTGGATAAGAAAATTTAAAAAGGAGAAAAGTAGGAGGAAAGGAAGGAAAGGGGAGGAGAGGAGGAAGGGAATTTCTATAAATAATATCCAGTGACCTTTGTGGGCAGTCAGAGCTGAGCTTGAAGCACTAAGGAGTGACCAAGCTCAAAGGTTGGGGATCAACAGAGAAACATAACAGATTGACCAAACTATTTCAAGGAAGGGAATAGTATTTCCAGTGAAACAAACAAACAAACAGAAAATGTGAAAGTTGGATTGCCAAAACATATATTCAGTGATTTTAGTATTGATATCAGAAGTATGAGAATCCATTATATAGGTTTTTTTCCAGTACTATCAAATGGCATATCAGTTAGGAAGTGAAATCAGAGCTAAGTGCATTGCTGTAGAAATATGTCTATAACATTTGAAGTTATAACATATACAAATTCTCAAATATTGCCCACTCACAACTTTTAATAATTCAATTTTAATATGTAGCTGCTAGTTCAGATAAATGGTTTCAGCATAGTTATTTATTTAAATAAGAAAAGTTTCATTAATTTTAGAGGTTGGAAGTGAGCCAGGAAAGCATGCAAGTTGGTTTCTTTTTATATGTTCTTATAAGGGATGTTCAAACCCTCTAAAATTAAGCAAAAATGAGATTTGCAATCTATTGGAATACCAAAAACTAATGGCTATGATACTGCCAAACATTTATTTGAACTCTATTATTATATTCTACAGCCTTTTTTTAAATTTAAAATTATATTCCACAGATTTTGATTGTTATATACTCCATTGTTTGTGACATTTCTAAAGAGTAAAATTTTAGAGAAGAGAAAATATTCAGGTCATTTCTTTATGAACTAAAACACATTAGGTATAGAACAAGGCTATCAGTAAGTTTAATTTCTATTAGTAGAACCAACTGTTGTAAGGTAAACTGATAAAATGTTCTGTAAAGAGTAGATTTGTTTAAAAATATATTCTCTAATTCAGACAAAATTCTTGAATGTCTACTCTTTGTTCAAGACTTTTTATCAGGCATTGAGGTGGATCAAATATAGTAGGTGAGAAACAAAAATACAATTGATTACACACTCTTGCCTACGTGTATGCTGTGATAATTCAACAATATCATGGGAGAATAGAAGTGGGAGAGATCAAAACGATAACAGAAATATCTGGAGAATCCCCTTGGGGAATGAATGGAGTGCCCTGCACAGATCTCACAGGGAAAGGAGGTTTTGAGTAGATGAAAAACAAGAGCAAAAGTCTGTAAGCAGGTCTGCTCTTAATTCTGAAGTTTCTCCACTGTATCCATAAGAAATCTGTTCTCCTGCAATTTCAACCCACAATCCATGGATATTTCTTCTCTCTCTGGGATCACACACACTAAAACTATTCACTGCTTTAAAAGGAAATCTTTAATAATTGCTGGTTATGTCTCTGAGCCTTCTTTAAGTACAAACTTCTATTCCTTCTTCAATTACAATTTTAAGTGTTTCTTAACTGTCAAGATTATCAATCACTTTATCATCTTGATTGTTTCCTTCTAAATCAGTTCCAGATTTATCACACTATTCCAAAGGGCTTTTTAAATGCCTCTTTAAAAATGTCATAATAAAACTGGATTGCAGGGTCTCCTGTTTCCCAATGTAAATTTAATAAACAATTCTAAAATGATACATCTGTTGCAACCAGAGAAAAGCTGAAAATTCTGGGGGTTTTATATCTAGCTTTAAACTCCCAAGAAGTATTATTGAGAGAAAAAATTGAATAAATTTTAAGGATTCTCACTGATACTGTCAATGTTGAAAGAAATGTATTATAAGGTGAGTGGGCAGCAAGGGAGGAGAAGAGGGAAAAGCATTGAGAATAGAAGCCCATGGGATTTTCTTCAGGCTCTTAGAAGCTCAACAGAAAATATTGTTATAAATAACCATTATTCAGGGTTTTTTTATAAAGTAGAGGAATAATCTAAATCCTGAACTCATTGCCTCTTAAAAATGCAACATGCCTTGGACAAGATAACTCTTACCCTATGAAGGATGGAGAGGGACATTAATACAATATTAACAAGAATTCAACACTCAATTCTACAAAGAAGACTACTAAAGCTCAAATTCTCACACATACTTCAAACTTCAGAAAGGGGGATAAAACATGGTCCCCAGTCTTTGAAGTTAAACCACAGTTATATAAATGCTAAGTCTGCCAAAAAGAATTCGACCACCAAAACACTGAGATTGTCTGATAGAGCTGCCCATGTTAGACATGAGCAAGCTGGGGATGAAGAGGTATACAAAAGACAACCAGGAAAGAACAGATAAGCATATTAGAGGGAGAGAAGGAAGAAGAGAAGAATAAGAACAAAGCATGAAATGACAAATGAAAAATTCTATGTAAAAGAAAATACTATTCAAGGTAAAGAAAAGTCCTCAAAAGTGCATTGAATCGTGGAAGAATAAAATATGAATAAGAATCCAATTACACCATGAACTCTAGGAGAAGATGACAAGGTAACTATATAAATAGTTAAGGAAATAGCATGACAATTAGAACTAACCAAAATTTAGAATCAGCAATGAACAGAATTGACATGGCTGAAAGTCTATTACTATGCAAAGAAAAGGCAAGATAATGTCAACAAATGCAGATGATGAAAATGGGATTAAAATAATTAGCTAAAACACAATGTATATGAAGAGCAATGGTAAACCAATCTAGGTATACGTAGAGGTCCAAAGAAGAATTTCCCTGAAAAAAAGACCCAAATAGTAAATCAACTGGGCACCCTGCAAAACAAGAAAAACAAATGTAGAATTACCTGTGTAAACATATTCCAGCTAAACTTTTGTACTTCAAAGATCAAAACAGAGTTCTTCAGTTATTACATAGGAAAAAAGTCATTAAACAGGAGAGAAAATATTTGTAGCCAGAAGTAAGTGAAATTCTAAAAAGTTCTGAACTTAAAAATATAAAAACACAAGTTTTATTCCAAGACTACTTGCCCTTCAGGTAAATAAAATTACTTTCACACATTTATGAATTTATCCTTTTGTTTATTCATCTTTTTTCTAGTTACTTATTCATTACTTTAAGTGACATTCACCTGAGGTTAAAATGATTATTCTGAGAGTTGTGGGGGCAAGGTAATCTCTGTGCTTTTTCCTTTGCTCTCTGTATTATTTGAGTAGATATAAATCAACATGCATCTTCAAACAAAAGCTCCCAATATCTCATCTTCAGAATGTGGAACACAATCTTCTCCTACATCACTCTCAGTCCTATACTTCTGGTAATGTGGCTGAGAGGACCTAAGATTTTGAGTTCCCTGGCCACACTGTTGCTCTATTTTAAGCTAACACTGGAGGGTGAGGGTTGTCTATGACCCAAACACAACCTGTCTGTCTGTCACCACAGTAGCATGAGGAATTCAGAGGGAAAGGACTGCTGTCTTCTGTAGATAGAAGA
>JAJEJO010003382.1:269447-330170 GCA_020662805.1 Glaucomys volans | reverse complement strand
ATTTTCATTACAATGTGCCTTGGTGTGGATCTGTTGCAATTCTGTGCATTTGGTATCCTGTAAGCCTCTTGTAATTTATTTTCCATCTCATTCATCATATTTGGGAAATTTTCTGATATTATTTCATTGAACAGATTTTTCATACCCTTTGTTTGTATCTCTGTGCCTTCCTCAATCCCAATAACTCTTAAATTTGGTCTTTTCATGATGTCTCATATTTCTTGGAGGTTTCATTCATAATTCCTAACCATCTTCTCTGTTTCTTCGACTTTGTTTTCAAGATTGAATATTTTGTCTTCATTGTCTGAGGTTCTGTCTTCCAAGTGATCTATTTTGTTAATTATGCTTTCTATTGAGTTTTTAACTTGGTTGATTGTTTCCTTCATTTCCTTGTTTCCTTCAGGGATTTCTGTTTGTTTTTTTCTCAGAACTTCTATCTCTTTATTGAAATGAATTTTTGCTTCCTGCAATTGCTCTATTAGCTGATTATTCATAGCCTGAATTGGCTCTCTCGTCACATCATTCTCTTCTTGGATCATTTTAATTATGAACATTCTGAACTCCTTTTCTGTCAATCCTTCTACCATGCTGTCTTTGGGTTCTCTTGATATATCATCTAGATTTGTTTGGGACACTTTCTTCCCGTGTTTTATCATGTTTCTCGTGATCTTCCCCTCTAGTAGTGCAAATCAGAGGGATTGTGATTTCCCTGTAAAGACTTAAAGTTTCCCTGCAGATTTCTAGTAACTCACCTGATGTTTGAGAGGTGCTTGATCAAGCGGTGACCCAAGAAAGCTGCTGTCCCACTTCCTCCAGGTTGGGAATGATCAATGCTTCTGGGCAGAGGCAGCCTAGTGTTGATAGACAATCAGATACAGGAAGGTGCTAGACCCTGGGCCAGGGTGTGGGCCTGGGCACTAGACCAGTTTGGGGTGGGGGCACAAAACTGTGCTCAGTGATGGAGACACTCGGTTTGAGAGCCAGGCAGGCCTGAGCTCCTCACTGGGGGCTCAGTCAGTGGCAGGTGGTCACTCTCTGCCAGGGAAGCCATAAAACCGTGCCGAAAGGCCCAAACTCCCCGCTGGAGCCAGCGACTCCCTCTGCTCCAGGCCAGACCTCCCCAGGAGATACCTCACAGTGGAGGGGAAAACCAGAAGACCACAGCACAGCTCTGAGGACTCAGGCAGCCGCAGATGGTCGCCCTCTGCTAGGTAAGCTGCAAAATGGAGCCGAAGGGTCCAAACTCCCCGCCGGAGGCAGCGACTCCAGTCCCTCCAGGCCAGACCACCCCAGGAGACGCCGTGCAGTGGCTCGGAAGACCGGAACTCAGCTCTGAGCTGGATTTCTGATGTATGTGAAGGAATACATTTCTGATATTTTGAGTCACTAAGTCTGTGGGAATCTTTATCTCAGGAAACTAATACAGAAAGAAATGCCTGCTGTTTCATTTTTGCCTTCCAAATGCTGGAAAAGTTCTACTTCTCTCCAGCTTCAACCTAAAACCTTATAAGAAAAGAGATTCTGGAAAAAGAGGTTCTAACTTAGCCTAGTTATTATAGTTGGTAAAGTAACACATTAGCAGCCTACTGAGGCAACCAGAGGAAGGAAGAATTAACGGTGAGAAACTAATGAATGACAAATAAAGTTAATTATTTAATATCATTTATTATATGTTATATACTATGTCAGACAGTGTTCTAAGACTGTTTCAGTTCCCTCATCCCCACTGTAAAGTTGGCATTTTAAAAACTATTTTTTATTTGTAATTGACATAATAATTGCATATATTTATGGGTTATGGTAGGACATTTCAATGCATGCATACAATGCACAGTGATCAGGCCTACTCTCACCTCAGACATTAATCATTTCATTTCTTTGTGTTGGGAACATTCAATCTCCTCTCTACTTGCTATTTTGTAATATTCAATTAATTCTTGTCAGTCATAGTTATTCCACTGGGTAGGTATTATTTTTACCCAAATTTTACAAGATGGCAACTGAGACACACAAAAGTTATTTAAGATCGTACAACTAATAAATGTTGGGACCAGGATTTGAAACCATGCAGCCTGACTCCTTTGCATTCTTTGACCACTACACTATATAGTAAAGGATCTGTATCTATTATACTAGGACACAATTACACAAAACTTAGCTGCTTCATATAACCACCAGTTTCATTCTATCGCATGTTTTCCTGGGTCAGAGATTCAAGCAGAGATCCACTGGGGAATTCTGGTCTATGGAATACCAACTGAGGTCAGCTTGTAGCTTTCAGTTGAACTAGGGAGTCCAAAGTGGCTTCATTCACATGTCTGACACATTGGCAGGGACAGCTGGAAAGCTGGTAATGAGGGCATGGTTGACTGGAGTGTCTCCACAAGACCATGTAAGCTGACAGTCCCAGGCTAGTCAAACTGCTCATGGAGAACCAGAGCTCCCAGAGAGAACATTCCAAAAGAAAACAGGGGCAGTTTTGAGGCTTTTAAGACTGAATCTTAGAAGTCCCCTTGGCTACAATCTATCGGTCAAGCAACGAAGGAAGGGATTACCCATTTCAAGGAGAGGATCTTTCCTTCTCAATGAAGAAGTAGCTTAGGATTTCAAACCAGTTTTAATCAACCATAGTATTTACTTGTCTATGGTCAAAAAATAGTTTCTTCAACTTTATGACTCATGAGCTGCTTCTAATGATCTGTGAACCCAAAACCCTTGGACCATGTGTTAGGGGATTTAGAGTCCTGATTCAATGATTAAGTAAATAAGTGCTTTTAAGCAAATTGTTTAAACTCTCTGTCTTGTTTTTTTTTTTTTTTTATTTGTAAAATAGATTTTAATTCTTTAATTAAGACTTGTGTCTTTTTTCTTGAAGTATTGAGAATCTAGCCTAGAGAGGATATGTTGATCCTAAAGTGCTGAAGCAGACCATGGAGATAGAGGGTACTGCTCTCCGATCCCTGCTATATGCGGCAAGAAGGTAGTTATGTATTGCATGGGCAGCATGAAGACCTGTCAGAGGCCTGACGTAGGTCATCTCTAGTTCTGTTTCAGCTTTAAAATTATCCTGCCATCTGATACTTTTCATCATATCACACTGCATTACTTTAGGGATAACCTCAAAATATCAAGGGATTAGCACAATATAAATCTAGTCAGTGGAAGAAAAGGGACCAGAGACTCTTTACATTCTATAGTTCTGTCACCTTTAATCATCAGACTGAATCTTCTGAACCCACTTGACTGGCAGAGAAAGAGAGAAAGGAGGGAAGATCACTCATCTGACACGTATGGAACAACTGAAAGAGGAAGATAACCCTCTTCTGCATTTCATTGGCAAGAACTCAATGACATGGTAACAAGTAAGGATGGGCAATGAGGTCTACCTGTGAGGCAAGAGCAAAAGAAAAAGATTATGATGAAAATGCAGCTATCTGGCACAGAATCTAATCTTTAAAACAGGAATATACATGTGTTTTGCAAAGCAGATGAATTTTAGAATGAAAACAGAGAAGAAAAGTTTTTAAGCTTCTTGTGCGCAAAATGCATAATATCAAGTGCAAAACAGAGAACCTGAACAAATGAAACTCCCACTTCTTTGGTCAGCACTATGGGAAAAAAATACCTGTTTTCTTTTTTTGTTTGTTTGTTTGTGTGTGTGTGTGCATGCACATGTGAATGCAGAAGTTTAAATTTTAAGTAGAAACATTTATATGATGTACTATACATCTTAAACCACTCAGAACATGCTAAAGTTTCTGTTAATGACAAATGTATACCAATAAATTATCAGCCTTTTTTTCATGACCTAGTGTATAAAAGAAGCCCTGCTAGGAAGCTCCTTATAACATCTGCCCACACTATGTTCTTTTCTATAGGCAGTCCTCTTATGCCTCCACTTTTGTAGGCAGTGCATTTACACACCTTTTCAACAGAAACACATCATTGTGTTCTTGCAGTTTCCAAACAAGAATTTCTGAAAGGTTTGGAAAGTGCTCTGTAATCAGAAACAATTCAAATTAAACAAATATGGATTTACTTGTAAAATGACCCGCTCTCCTTTCATCTTGTTCTTTAATGATTATTATTATTTTCATGTCCAAGGCTAAATGGCCATTCAAGCTTAACCAGTTCTCCTGACATTCATTTCAGTCTTATAATGATGTGGTTTTACCCTCAGGATTGCAAATTAGTTAGCTAAAGTTACTTTTTAAAAATATTTAATATCTAGTTGAAGCAAAAACTTTAGAAAATACAACATCTAACAAGAACTGCTCATTGAGGTATTTGGCTCTATTCCCATCTACTTTCAGAGAGATGGACTGCATAGGAGCAATGAATCTACACTACCCACTAGAGCTGGAAAGTGTCTGACACTCTACCCTACCACCAACATTTTTTCTGATCATTACATTATTTATGGGAAAAAAAAATTGAAGAGCAGCATTTTCTAGGCATTCCTGAAATTTTTTTTCTGGTTCATGCAGCAGTTTATAATGTTTAATCACAGAAATAAAGATTTTTCCCTCTCAATTGATTATGCCAAAAATAAAGTCTCTATTTCTTGCCAGTGGTGTTTTAAACAAACCTATGACTTAACAGATCTCTTTAACTAAGTAAAGGTCTCAGGCCTGGAGTCTTTCACAAACAATAACCTTTTATTATGGCTTAATTTTTGTGTGTGTCTTTTCAATGCATTTATTTTGAAAAGTGCTATCTACTTCAAATCATATCAGTATCTATTTAAATGAGTCATATAAAGTCAATTTAAAGAAAATATTGAAAAATAATATTAAAAGTAGACATGGATATAGCAAGCATGAAGGTAGAATGAGACCGAAGAACTTTGGGAACAGTATGTAAGGAAATCATGCACTGCAGATCTGTTTATAGCATCTGTAGTTATTGTTATCAGGAAAAATACACAGAAAGGGGAAATAACTCCTGGGAAAGCTGAACAAAATGAGTGAACACTCTATACTGTCATTTTCATGAAACTGAAGTCCAACAAGTTTGGGGAGTCTCCTCTCCCAAAAGGGGAGAGGCAATACTATCAGAGATCATTTTCTCTGTACTAAAGATATCATATTTATATATTGTATTATTCTTCTCAGGGGACCTTCTATGCTAAAGAAAAGATATTTACATGTTTAAAGCCGGATTTAATTTGTTATGATATAAATTCAGCTGCTATTACTTGTAATTAAATTGAAAAATGACACAGATATGGGTGTTAGATTTACATTGTTGTAACTAGTACATGAGATAAAGTTTAAAAAACTAAAAGGAAAAAATAAAAAGTAAAAAATACCTCAGATAAACCAAATTATAAAGAGAAAATGTTTATGTGGGCTTACAGTTTGGGGGATTATAAGGGCATGGTCAATTGGCCCCATTGCTCTTGGGCCTGTGATGAGGCAGCCCTTCCTGGTGGGAAGAGTATGGTAGAACAAAACCCTTGCCCCATGGCCAGGAAGAAAGAAAAAAGAAAGAGGAGGAGGAGGGGCTGGGGTTCTACCATCCTCTTGAAGACAATGTCCCCAATGATCTGAAGATGACCCACAAAGCTTCAACCTCAGAGTTTTCACCATCATAGCACCAAGTTGTGGACAAACCTTTAACACATAGGCCCTTGGAGGACCTTCCAGATCCAAAGTATAGCTGTATGACAGTAGTCATATTACAAGTGGTCCAAGAAGGTCCAATTTTTCTTGTTGCTTTGCTTGCATTCCTATAGCAACTGCAGATTCAAAGATACCTCAGTACCCTGTCTACATCCTAGGCAGCAGGATATAGGAAGAAGCTAAAAGAAATAGGTCTCCTTTATTTTAAGTGATATATTTTGATAAGGACTAATTTATATGGCCACATGTAAGCATAATGGAGACTGGTTATCATGTGGTTCATTGAAAATTCCAGTGCTATGCAAGAAAATAATGGATGTTAATGGCCAAATTAGAGTCTGCTTAAAGCTCCAAGGAATTTCCAAATCCACAGAAAAGATGAAATTATATTTCATGTCATTTTATCATTTCAGTACATTATGACACATTACTGTTCCACTGCCTACCAAATTAAACACAAACCCTTTGGGTTTGTGATATTCAAGTCCCTTCACAGTTGTCCACAATAGAAAAGTGTGGCAAAGATATTTGAAGTGGCAACATATTAAAGCTTAAAAAAACTTTATAATGGAACTGAATTGATCTGAGTGAGTCTGTTCAGCAAGATAGGAATTTCAGAATTTTAAGAGCATGTTAGTTTAGGGTTTATTTCTTGAAGATCTTAACTGACGCTAAAACCTAGAAGGTATTCTTATATTTTTAGCTTTGCCTAATGACCAGCAGGTCACAGAAGGTAAACTTAAGACTCCTACAGAAGAGACTGGCATTGACAAATGAAAATGAGGTTAAACAGAGTCATTATAAAAATCCCTCTGGTAACACTTCAGCAAAAACAGAAGTTAAAGCCAGATGCTTCTGTTACTCAGCTCATCCAATTTAAGTCTACTCAATAATTGAGAAAGCTCTATTCTGAGATTTCATAGCAACTTCTCAAGGTTTGGGGAGTAGCAGGAGGCTTGATTAGCATTTGCCAATGCTGGGATATTTTGTAGAAGGCCCCCAGTGTCTTCTAATTTGAATTATGGTAAGTCCTTGAAATCTTTCCTAGATATTCATCAGATTGTCAATGAGAAAACAACTTCAGTATCTAAAATTGTTGTGACATGTGATAGAGTTTAGCGGGATCCCTCCCAGAAATTTACATAGATACAATTACAATTTAAAATAATGATTAACAAATAAAGTAGTAAGATTAATGATTACTCAAATGGTAGCAGAATATAAGATTCAGTTTTATTTCAGGATAAAAAAAGTTCTTATTCAAACATATATGACCTAACACCATTTCTCCTTAAATTTTAGAACATTTTTTAAATGTGAAGAATTGCTATCTATACCTAAAAATTAGTGGACATGAGGATGTCAGCTTAATTGTTATCAGGTATAGCTCTAAACAAAACAAAGTGAAGTGCTAAAATGAAATTCTTTGTTGCAAACTTTCCATTTAGTTTGCTTCTGATAATTAAATCTAAGGCATTTGCGGGGGAAAACAGCAGACAGAGCCTATGTCTTTGCTTCCAGGCTAGTTACTTGGCAATTTTGTCCTCTTTTTGTTCTCTTTTTTCCCAATCATTCAAGCACATTATTTCCTTATATTCTCCTTTCACCTGTCCTTCTCCCTTTTCCCCCTCTTCTAGCATATAGCCTGCTCCATACTAGTCTTAGTCTCATTTATCTCATAAATAACAGCAATAATACATTTTATATTCAACTTTGGAAAGAAAAGCTGACTATGGACAGGGTGCTGGATATTTGCTCTTTCATTCCCACCCTCTCCCACCAATAGTACCCTGGTTTTCTATGACAGAGTTCACTTCATACTCCTACCTAGTCATGTAATTTTGATTTGGGTGAGCAATATGATCACTTTTGTCATCCAGAGTTAAGTGTCTATGCGAGGCCAGGTTTTCAATGGAAATCTACTTAAAATGACTGTGGAGGCTGGTTCTTGCTTCTAAGTTAATTGCTATTTCTGGACATATAATGGGTAACACCCTACTAAATCCATTTTCCAATAATTGGAAGATACTGTAAAGTCAAGAATGTAGGTGACATACCTAACCTAACTTCATGTTTAGCCTAGTCCACCTCAACTATTCTCAGAACGCATAAATTAGCTTAGAGCTAGGCAAAGTTATCTAACACAAAACTAATTATATAACATGTTGAATATCTCATGTAATTTGATACTATACTGAAAGCAAAAATTGAATAGTTACATAGATATTCTCTCATGCCATTATAAAGTTGAAAAATCCAAAGTAAATTATGTTTATACAGGGATGATTTGTACACTAAAAAACATGAAAAAAAAATAATTTGAGCTTAGAGCTTTAAATTCCTAGCTTAAGTCTATGGAATAAATCTATATATTTCTTTTAAAAATCCTTATATCCTGTAGCCAAAAGATTCAGATATTTTAAAAGAAGCCCTAAAACCAATCCTGCAGGTAACTAAATTATAATTTACATAGAATTTAGAGCCACAGATTCTCTTATGCTAAGATACAGAATTGATTTGGGAAAAAAAATGAGAACCATGATAATCATAATGAGAGTATCTGGGCATGTTTCAAAGAAACCAGGGGCCCTGAACCTCCAAATTCCACTGTGACACCTTTGCCATAGCACTAAAGAGCTCAGACTCCTCTTCCCTAAAGGAACTATAATGACATTTCCACAAGAACCGCCATGTAGGGAAATTCTACTCCTGACCTATAAATACACAAGAATCCAGGGCACTGGGCACAAAACATGACCTGGGAGCAAGTAGTACACATGCTAATTGCAAGGTTGTGCCACTACACATCAACTAAAACCTAGGAATATTCACTGTAATGGATTCTAAGTTTTTGGTATCTGTCATAAGAGAAGTGATACAAGGATAAATTTGTTGATATGGCAAGGTTAACCAGAAATTCTTTATTTAATATGTTAACCAAAGTAGCTTGAAGTGGCTCTGTGGTTTTGCCTGACTGAAATTTGGAACCAAAGATGGTCTATGCCTCTAGAAATTGAGATGATTACCTTGGAATTCTGTGGCAAAAGTTATCAAATATTTAGAAAAATGAGAATGTTGTAACTTCAGTAGGTATGACCTCTTTACGTATCTTCTAATTATGTCCTCAAAGAAGGCCCAGAGTACATTTCTTTTATCAAGGCTTTGAGAATTCTATTAATGAGGAACATCACATCTTTGAAGGCCTCTAATATATATTTTCTAGAGGCCAGGAGTAACAATGGGAAATGCTACTGTTATAATTTGTTACCTGAATTCAATGTGGGATGATGCAATCTCATAGCCAATTTTCAGGTCTTATTTTCTGGAGTCAAAGTAAGTCTGGTTATTGTAATGGAAAGCAGACTACGTTGAACAGTAATGATCATTGTTAATATCTTATTGATTATGACACTCTCAGGTCTGAAATATATAGGCAGCCTATAAAAGTAGTACTTTATTTGAATACTCAGATCAGCTCTCAGTACCATGAACAGAAATAATTTATGTTACCTCAGTTGAGACCTGGTTCCTCAAATTCCCAGACTTAAGTCAATTTACAGACACAAATCCCCTAAATGCAAGGAGTACTGGGTTTTCTTGGGGAGGAACCTTCCTATATTTCCAAAATGCATCTAGTAATACTTCTTCCTAGCTTTCCTCAGAAGAGTTATGGATATTGAGCAAAGTTAATATGCACTGAAGAAACAGAAACATCCAGGCTTTGAGGGAACTGTTGAACTCTGGCTATAATCTAAATATAGTTTTGGGGACAAAACTTCACATATGGAAGGCTTATGGAAGTTGAGGGATAACGTTTTTGTTCATGTCTGTCTGATAATGGCTCTATTAGGTCTTCTACCTGTCCTATAATAATTTCTCCAGTCCAGAAAGCAGATTTGAAATAGACATATTTAACAATTGGCAGAAGCCCCAGTCTATGAAGTGAGAGCTATTAGATTAAGAAAGGCCAGTTAGAATTCTCTAGAAGTAGAAATGCTCTGAATTAGGACAAATCTAAAGGGATGGTGACTCTAATTTCAATGCCTATTCTAGACATGGGCTACTGAGTAGGTGAACACTTTTCTTCTTTATTTGCTCATAAAGATCACCAGGAATTATTTGCTTTCAAATCTTTATTCTTCTATAATTGTTATAATTTGGCTCTTAAGTATCCCTCAAAAGTTCATATGGTCAAGGCTTGGTCCCCAGGGGGGCATTATTGGAAAGTAGCAGAACCTTTAATAGGTGGAGCCTGCTTGAAAGTCTTCAGATCATTGGGGATACACCCTTAAAGGGAATAATGGAATGTACTTCCTTCCTCTTCCTCTCTTTCACTTCCCAGTAATGAGGTAATTAATTTTGCTATCTTATGTGCTCCCCCGACCAAAGACCTGAAAGCAGTATATCCACCTAATCAAGAACCAGAACCTCAAAAAGTGTGAGCCAAAATAAAACTTTAACCTTATTAAATTGGTGACCTCAGTTTTTATACTAAAAGAAAAATTAGTTATGTTATGATTTGGATGTAAGTTGTCCCCAAAACTCATGTGTGAGACAGTGCAAGAAAGTTTAGGGGGGAAATGATTGGATCAAAGTATTGACCTAATCAGTGAATGGATCCCTGATGAAATTAACTGAAATGGTAACTGGAAGCAGGTGGAGTATGGCAGGAGGAAGTGGTTAATTGGGATCATGGCTATAGGGTATATATTTTGTATCTGGAGAGTACAATCTCTCTCTTTCTCTGCTTTCTAATCACCATGTGAGCTGCTTCCTTCCACCACACTCTTCTGCCATGATGTTCAGCCTCATCTCAAGCCTCGAGGAATGGAGTCAGTCTTCTATGGATTAGGACCTCTGAAACAGGAGACCTCAAATACACTTTTCCTTCTCTACAGTTGTTCTGGCTGGGTCTTTAAGTCACAGTGGCAAAAAACTGACTAAAACAACTTACATGGCATATTTTAGTTTTCAGGCACTATGATAACCTCTCTATCCCATAGGTCATGAGGTTCAGCTAGTATAATGATATTATACCGATCATACCTTCCTGGTGAGCTGATAAGCAGAAATAGAAACCTACATATGACACATGTAAATCAGAAGGTAGGAAAGGACCCCCATTAACAGTCAGAGTTTTGACACCTCAGTGAAATCTCTAGGCATCTAGTATTCTGGGGCATGTTGAGCCCTTAAAATGAAAAGCCTCTCTACCACTGTGAGAGAGGCCAGGTGGCTTCTTTGTCAATCTAGAGGCATCAAATAGTTTATCTGGATGTGCTACTTAAAACCATTTACTGAGAAACATGTAAGGCTGCAAGTTTTGAGTGGACCCAAAGCAAAAGTTAGCTCTGCAACAAGCTTCTGTGCATGTTGCTCTACCTCTTGGGTCATATGACTCAGCAAATCCAGCAGTGTTCAAAGGGCCTCTGTCAGATAAGGATGGTGCATGGAATCTTAGACCAGCTCCTTCAGGTAAAATACAGTACAAATATCCTCTTCATATTGTCAGTGAAACCACATGGGTTGAATGTGTGACCATTAGCCTATATTTTCTGAGCCTCTTTCGGGAGTTATCTAACCCTCAAGATGTAAAGGTGTGTGGGCAAAGCAAAAATCTCTCATTAGAAAAAAGTACAATAAATAACATCAAGATTGAGCTGTTCCTCAGGCAGAAAAACAAGCAAATGGCTCAGACTTTTACAACTCCTACTAGAGCTACTTCTCATCTTTCTCAATCTACACCCATCATCTTGTGAGAAATTCACTATGACCAGTTGAATGAAGATGAAAAAATTATGAAGATTCTGCACAACGTCCTGCCCCACCTGAATAGTAAAGATGTGCAATACTACAACCGCATTTCAGGAGCAGCCATGAAGGACACTGGTGAATGAAATGTACTCAACAGGCAGGATGTAAACCAAGGCAGTTGTATATGCCTGTAATCCCAGCTTCTCAGAAGGCGAGGCAGGAAGATCATGAGTTCAAAGCCAGCCTCAGCAATTTAGAAAGGCCTTGAGCAACTCACCAAGGCCCTATCTCTATATAAAATATAATAAAAAGGCTGGGGGTGTGACTCAGTAGTTAAGTGTTCCTGGGTTCAATCCTCAGTTTGCAAAAAAATAGGCAGGATGTAGAATAGTGCTCCTGATTTTTAATTTTGCCTGAAAATTTTTTTTTCTAATGTGGAGACCTATATTGATGCAAGGGCAATAGGAATGCTTTGGCTAGATGTCAAAAATTTGGAAGGAACACAATTAGAAAGTTGATGCCAAGAAGTTTTAGGAATGAGATATATGGTCACTGTGAATGGACACAGAATTTAAGCATTTTTATATCACATATAATTATTCATTGATAAGTAACATCAACAAAAAAGAAACTAAATAAATGGTCAAATAGACTACATAACCTTCTGTGGATGCCAATCACCCTCTGTCTATAGCCACTCCATACTTGGCAGTGTGTTCATACACAAAGGGGTGATGGCAGCAAGGATAGAGGCTGTGTTTCCACTCACTTTCATGTACTTCCTCTTACCAAGGATTCAGTGCTTCTGAGTGTCCAGCCTGCTAATATCAGAAACCAACACTCATCTCCATGGAACCAGAAATATTTTGTTTTTGTTATGAAAAACACTTATTCTGTATATGCATTTTCCTTCTGTACCTGTAATGCTTCTGAGAAAAATACCATCTTTGCTTTAAAAAAAAAAAACAAAAAAACTGTTCATCATTAGGTTATTCTACACAGCATTGTTTCTGACGAAGGAAATCATTTCAGAGCAAACTTCATCAATGGGCACATACTAATAAAATTCACTGAGCTGGCCTGACACTATGGCATACTAGCCTTCTGAAGATTCAATTATAGTGCCAACACATTGAGATGTCTAATATCCTGGGTCCAGAAGTCACTGGATAAAAATAAGAGTAGTTCCTCTCACTCTTACCCAAAATATTACCCTGTAGTAAAAGTTCTCTTCTTTTTGTCACCAGAATTTTGGAATCAGTAGCTTAGTGGTTTTAGTTCCCAAGAGGTAAATGCTGTCACAAGGGGACCCACTCATCCCATTGAAATGGAAACTGTGACATGCCACTTCGTCATTTGCAATCTCATATTTCAGTTATATATTTCAGTTATACGACTGAACCAATAGGCAAAAAAAAAGAACCAGATTATGGCACTAACTTGGATTATTAATCTTGTTGAGGAGAATTTGAACTTTTGTTATAGAATAGAATAGATATAGAAGAACTTTGGGATATTGGTCAATTTTTATTATCAAGAAAGCAAATGCCAATACAGAGTTAGAAATATAAAAGAATTAATGAAGGTATTGCTGGAGAAAAATAAAGATTAGAGGAAAGTAGGGTTAGGTAAGAAAAGCCTTCAGACCCCAATGCAGACCTGGCACATGAAAAAACGAAGTAAGGAGGGAAGATTGTGGCTATTAGGCAGCTTGAAAAAGTCTAGGTTAGCTCAACAAGGATCTTGAGCCAAAGAGAGCTCATAGAAAAGTTTCACATTAGGCCAAAATAGTTGTTCCCTAGTATTCACAGAATGCTCAGTCACTGAATGGGGATTCCCTGGAAGATTATGCTCCCAGTCTGACTGATGGGTCCTGGAGGTTGTCAGTTAACTACTGTAAAGTAGCTGGCAAGATTTTTGTTGTGGTGATTTTGAAGCCAGAATTGACAGGCAATTAGTGTAGAAATCAGGGAATCTGGTCAAATTGAGGAGTGGAGTCTGGGAAGTTGGGAGATGCCCCTGGGAGATTGGAATGTCATTGCCTCCAGAGCCCTTTGATCACCAAGTTTACCTGCTTAACTGCCCCTCCCCCAAAGCTGCAGGCAGGGAGTTGCTAATTAATGCCTCCTGGTCCCCCACCTGAATCTCCATGTGACCCTTCCCCCTGCCATTCGCACCTCACCTTTTTGCTGTGTCACCACCCCCATATGGGCAGGAAGGAGAGATAAGGGTCAGAGAAAGGGGCAGAACAAAAGAAGACCCTAACCTATAAAAGAGGAGGGTGCGCTCAATTCTTAGGGATTCCAGAACATCAACCAGCCATGGCCCCCCTTCTCCCACCCAGGAGAAGTTTGTATTACCACTTTTAAATAAAGCCTGCTTAATATGCTTGCCTTGGTGTGCTTCTCTGGCGTTATACTTCAACACAGGAGGAAGCAGAACTCGTCACCGGTATGCAACGGTATCAATTTTATTTTGCAGTTCTGTCAACTGTTGTTTTTTTTTTTTTATATTGGCACAAGGAATATGGAAATCAAGCACAAAGAAAGTGATAGATTAAACTAAACTAGCAGGAAAACATTGTTGGGGAGGGGAGTAAAGAACTGAAAACAGTCCATTGTTGTAAAACATGGGAATTTTCCCTTGGAGGAGGGTGAGTCTGAAGCCAGATTTAACAGGCAGTTAGTGTAGAAATCAGGGAATCTGGTCAAATTGAGGAATGAAGTCTGGGAAGTTGTAGACGCCCCTGGGAGACTGGAATGTCATTGACTCCAGAGCTCTCTGATCACCAAGGTTACCTGCTCAACTGCCCCTCCCCAAAAGCTGCAGGCAGGGAGTTGCTAATTAAGGCCTCCAGGTCCCACCTGAATCTCCATGTGGCCCTTCCCCCTGCCATTCGCACCTCACCTTTTTGCTGTGTCACCACCGCCATATGGGCAGGAAGGAGAGATAAAGGTCAGAGGAAGGGGCAAAACAAAAGAAGACCCCAACCCTATAAAAGATGGAGGGTGCGCTCACTTCTTGGGGATTCCAGAACATCAGCCAGCCATGGCCCCCCTTCTCCCACTCGGGAGAAGTTTGTATTACTACTTTTAAATAAAACCTGCTTAAAATGCTTGCCTTGGCGTGCTTCTCTGGCGTTATACTTCAACACCGGAGGAAGCAGAACTTGTCACCGATATGCGACGGTATCAGAAGTCGACAGAGGAACTCTTGACTCCTGGAGAAAGGTTCTGGGACACGATCTCAGCTTTAATGTGGGAGCATACATCTTCTATAAAAGATGGGAGTTAATGAATCATGAAGCATAAATGCAAGAGCCTATGAGAGCTGTCCAGCCAGAAGATGCGCAGTTCCCAAGGAGAGGGAGACGGGATGGGGTGAGACTCTCTAGAGGCATTGTTCCCCTGGCTGGGGAGTCACCCAGGGGTGTTCCACCTGAGCATGATAATCCTGGATGTTCCACAGGATTTTGCCCACACAGCAGTCCTAAGGATGTAAATATCCCCAGGGGCTCTTCCTACTTTCCCACAGTCCATAAGTTGTAGAATTGGAGAAAAAGTGAACAGCATGAACTACATGGAGAGTAAGATGAGATTTCTGTTTTTTAACTTAATTTAGGGTGGAAAATGAATTTGTACTGGAGGATATAAAGGAGAATTTCGGATAAGGTTGGGTGCTTTCAGGGTAGTATGTTGTAGACATAAATAGAAATTTCAGAAATAGAGAAGTCAGTTGGATGTAATGTATTAGGAGGTGTCTGAATAGAAGATATGAGAAGCTATGACAAGCCATCAGTATTCCAAGAAAAATCGGTCCTCCAGAAACTATCACAATAGCCTTAAAAGAATGTCAAAAAAATCCCTTCAGAGCACACACAGTGGTAAATGGAGAAACAGGAATAATGGGGTTGTGAGAAGGTGGGCAGGTGTAGAGCACTACCAGACACAGAGGAAGGAGGATGAGCAAAGACCCTTTGATTTAGATTGCTCTGGTCACTTTTGAATTTGAATTATTTCAGTAAAATGGAAATAATGGAAACCACAGCAGAGAACCACAATTATTTGAAGAAGGTAGAAAAGATGATGGAGAAAAATATTCTGATTGATGGAGATGAAAGAGAAGAAGAAAAACATAAAGGATGGGTGCTCACTGGGCAGAGGATATGCCTCTACACATTTGAATGCAGCAGGCCTGGAAGTAATTGAAGGAAGACAGAACTGTGAAAAAGAAAGCAGGAAACACAGGCATGGGGACAAGGCTGAGGACAGGTGCTTAGGTCAAGAGCAAGTTTGTCTGTGGCGAACAGATGGTTTATGATTATGGTGTTGGGAGATGGAGGCAGTAAAGAAAGATGAGAAACCACAATCAGGGACTTTCCCCCATCAGGCCAGAACAGAGTGCCTGGAAAGAAATGATCGATGAGGATAATAGATCTTCAAAACTGTGCTTAGTGTTAAAGGAAGGGGGAATAAAAACAAACCTGAAGAATTCAGGAAAATACAGATTGCTTCACCTTGATTTGCCTTGTGAATTTCATCAGCTTTCAGTTTAATTGTATTCCAGGCGTGCCCTACTGCACTTGAGCATAGTCATGCATTTTGGATTAGTGAAGACTGAACAATACATTTTATCGTGACTTTGGCACTAAATTATTCTATGTACTCAGTAACCTCAATTATGAAACATAATTTTCAAGAATCTAGTTCAATAGCAAGGTATATGCACATTAGCAGAATCTTCAAAGGCATACACATTTAAATTCCAAAATTAATGTAAAAATCAGTCTTAGGTTTGGAAAAATACAGAAAGAATTAAGTGCTATTTCCTCTTTCTCATTGAGGACTATAAAATTAAATAAAGTTTTAGAGATTTCCAACTAAAGTGAAGCATGCCATTCTTGAACATTTTCCTTTCACTTCATTATTCTTATTTGCAATCTAAACACTCAATATAGCCTTACATACTTGGAATTTTCTTATTAATTTCACTCATTTTGTTTATGAATTCCAAGAGAGGGTAGGAGGGGAGGAATACTCCTCAAACTTCTTCCACATGAATGTTGCATTTACTGAATCACATTAATTTAATTAGTACCCAAACCTCACACCTGGGTGTGTCATCCAACAAAGAATACCTTAAAATTTTAAACAAATATTCCACAAGAATGTTCAGTGCAAGATGGCCAAGTATTTCAAGATGTTTTCCTGTATTAATTAGGTTTCTGGTTTTGCAGTATTTCCTCTTTTACTATTGCAAGTGACAGAAATAAACATAACTAGTCATCAGAGACTTGGATATTTTTTACAAAATGAAAATTGCTTTGTTTCTATTACTGATGACCTCTCACCATTTGCTGGAACTGAATAGCAACTATTAAATACATTTCTTGCTAACCTCTTTGAAGATGCAAGGAAACAAGTCCAATGAGATGACATTAAGTTGTTCTAAGGAAGCCCTGGAAAGCAAAGAAGCTTGGGAACCCATCATAGCAGCCATACTCTTATTCAGAAGTACATCACCTCTAGGACTGGGATGGCATCAAGTTCCACAAATAACCAAAAAATCATCCAGTTTTCAGCCAGGATATTTCAAACTATGGCATAGGAATCCACCTCCTATTGGGAGTCTCACGTTGATAAGACCATCCAATATGAAATATCCCAATTAATCTGAAATTTGCACCAAGTCATCTCAGGAGCAGATGGCATATCTTATGTCTCTACCACATAAGTTTACTTCATACAGGACACCTATCCATGACTGGATCTGGAGTATACTAAAATATAAGTTCATTTCCTTAGAAAGGTTCTGAAGAATGTGCTTGTTTACAATTTCTTCTGATGGTATAGGTGCTATCTAAAGAACATATCAATTCTCAAAATGTGAACAAAATTAAGATGTGATGCTCATTTAAAATGCAGGTTTCAATCCACAGTGCATAGATAGATACTTTGTGCAGATCAAAAAGGAGGTCAGTACCTCCATTTCAAAAAACTACATTCTGTGTTCTAATGAAGATGGTAGAGATCATGCTTGAGAAATTTGGTATAGAGAATATTAAAAAATTGTTCTTTTCACTGTGCTCTGTGTTGTCCAGAGTCACTTCAAACTATTTGGAACCTTAGTTGACCTTTTCTTTAGTGTCTGTTTTAGTATAGAACCAAGAAATCCACAGAATGAGAAGAAAACTAAATAGTTATAAAGGACAGTTTTAGATGTTACATAACACATCAAAATAAGAAAAAAAAAATACTACTAGAGATGACACTACACAAAGCAACTGTAATTCACAACCATCACTTCCACACCATCAGATGCTAATAGAATGGAAGCCATTAAAAGGCCTGACTCAGCCAGGCTTGGGAAGCTGATGAGATCATACCCCAGTGGCAGATGGTAGCAGGGAAAATAAAGCAAGGCAAAACTAAATGATACAGGAAATGAGGATGTTTATTGGGAAGGAACAGCACAATCTTTAACTAACCAATGAAAAATGAAGTTCAGTTAATTAATCCTATCTAAGCTTTCAGTATTATGTGTTATGATATTTTAGAAAAATCCTCAGTGCCACACCTCACCCAAGCTGACATCTCCTCTGCTTCCCTCTGTAAAGTGAGGATAATAAAATCTATTTTACAGGACTATGGCAAAGAGTCAATGCATTACCACAGGTAAAGGGCTTAAGACAGGGCCTGACACACAGTAACTTCTGAGCAGCTTTTCCCTCTTTTTATTAACTATAGGAGGTTCATGCTACTCTAAGACAGATGGGTTTAAATAATAAAACCATCCCCATAGGTAAGCCAAATCCCTTCTTCTCCTTCAATTTAAACTCATATGTTGTTATTCTGTCATTCATGGCAATAGGGAATAGTCGGATACTCCTCTGTGCATGATGACCCTTCACACACTGAATGATTTCATATAATCGGAAACATTTGTGGATGTAGAGCTCTTCAGGGAAAGCTGTGTCCCAGTCTAATTTCACAAAGTAATGTCAGGAAAGAAACAATCAATGTTACTCCAAAGTAACTCCAAATCAAAGCACTTTAGACAAAGTCTTTTAATCTATCTTTAGGCCAGCAGCATGGAGAATCACTGATGGCCAAAAGATGTGTAAAAACAGTTTCGTATATCTATACTTCTTACTACATTTCGAGTCTAAAATCAAAGGTTAGGGAAGGGTCTAATCTATTAAGTCAGGATAATTTAGGGTCTATTTCTACATTAGGGTAACAAAGTATTTATTTTGAACATTATTAATGTTTGCAACATTTTAATGTTATAATGTTTAATTTATAATATTTAGTTTATCTTAGTTTAATTTTTAAAAGCAACTTGAAGGCAAGGGGCACAACCCACATACATTTAGATTCACACAAAACGACAGAAATTTTATCTGTTATAGGTATTCAAGGAACACTAGTGCTCCTGGAGTCCAAAGTGGTCAAATAAAAGAAATTTGGAAACTAACCTCAATTTCTGAGTGTTTATTGGACATAATGGCAATTGGCACCCCTCCCCATTCACAAGTGTGTGAAGGCTTCCCTACCTCCTCACCTCCCTCTTTATCCTTCACAAAAATAAATCTCTGATATGTCTAATCCAATCTCAGAAGCCCAAGCTAAGACAATAATTAACATTTCTGTTTTTTAGTTCCATTATCTATAAATGATAATAATACTTACATAACAACGTTTAGTGCTTACCACAGGACCTAGGATGCAATATTCAACTAATGGTGCACCTATCATAATTACCATTTTCTAAAATAAATAAAACAGCAGTAAAAAAGAAATACAGTGGAATGGATTGAAGTAATTTTTGTTCTCTCACTGCTTGTTCATATTTTCTAAAATTTCTTTAATACATTAAAAATAAAATATGGTAAGCTCAGATATTAAATTTGGGTGATTATAAGTGCAGGATTTTGGGTACAGTTTTTGGTAAGTGACCTTTTACAATTACAGAAGTGATATATTAAATAATTTGAAAATTTCCTCAGCTGAAAACTTCCATTTGAACCATACCTGAAAAAAAACTCTTCAGCTTTATAAATTTAAAAAATCATAAAAACTATGCTTCATAACTAAAACATACTTAAAGTTTTAACTAAAGTCATTATGCTCAAAATTTTATACCCACATAAAATATTAGGAAGCTTTGAAAACAACATAAATGTTTCTTTTTAAATCTTTCATAATGCTCATGTTTAATGTACCTGCTTCAAAGACCCCATCTTTATATCATTAAAACATGTCCTTAAAATTCTGGTAATTATAGTTTTAACCTGACTAGAAAAATGTAAATAAATACCTTTGAGTTTTGAGGCTTCCTTTTCATTTTGAGCCTATCATATACTAAAAATGTTAACTTTATTTTCTCCTGAAAATTGTTTTGCTTGAAGATCAGAATATTTTGTAATATTATGTAAAAAAATATTCTGTTATATATTTACTAGTGGAAACTAAATGGAGAAATAATTCTCTATGAAGCACTCATCTGAAGACCTCTGCTGATGACTTAATTTTTTAAATGCCTCAGAGTATGAAATCCTATCCAACTGCTTATCCTTTTCCCCTTTTTTCTTTGAAAATGAATATTTAATTTATTGCTGAAGTCAAAGTTTTCAGGTAGAAACCCACTTCCCATGCACCCTTACATCAACTTGTGTCATGTGACTTGGTCCAAACCGATGATGAAAGCAGAAATCTGAGTGAATAGAACAGTACTCTAGGAAGCTTATGCTTTTCTGAGAAAAGATAGAGCTGATGGTGTCCATTCCTCCACCAGCTCCCTAAAATCCAGATGTAATACCTTGAGCTGTAGTAATGATTTGTGACATGAGGAAGGAAGCATAAGGAAGAAAAACAACACAGAATATAAAGACAGAAAGATCTTTGGTTACTAATGATACATTAACCACCAGGCTATATTGCTAACTACTATAGATTCCTCCCTGAGAAATGTACTTTGTCCACAGAGTTTTATGTCTACTTCTCTGTGTTAAACCAACACATCCTTGGGAGTTCCTGGACTGGTTTTCATTCTTATTAAGTGCTGAGGTTATTTCATTAGAATATCCCATTCCTGTAAGAAAGAAATCAGCGTTGTTGACCACACGAACCCAGAATTCTCTCTTTAAAATAGTACCAGAATATGTTTTGTATCTTAAACATTAACATGTGTGGTTCTTTTGTTGTTTTCACAAGACAGAATTGGAAAATATATAATAAAAGAGAATCAGAATGTTTCAGGGTGGTATTTTCTGAAGAAGCCTAGAATATTTTCCAGTTCTTTTTATCACTTATAACATCTCAGCCATATGTCTTTGGGAAGTGGAAAAAGAGCTTTAAATTACTTAAGATCATGCAATGTGATGCTAAAATTTAGAATCCAATGGCTACAATCATTTGAATTAAATATTCATAATAATCTTCCAGTAATCAAGTAACTTAAAATGTTTCCTTGAATCATTAAAATTTTTAAATGTTTATTTTTATATTTTTTACTTAATTTACTCATTTTTTTCATCCTCTAGGTTTAAAAGTTTGACCATTTCTCTACTGAATTTGCAGCTCCAGGTGAGAAGGCCAGTGCCATTTAAACTTACAAGTGCCCCAAATATTTCTTACTTGTATAAACTTTCTACTCTTCAAATATTTAGTCTCTAGTAATTTCCTGTTAAAATTCAAATGTGATGCTTTAAATAAATAATATTTTAAGTCATTATCACTCACTAGCACATCTTATAGTTCATTGAGCCTCAAGTAGATAAGCCTTATAACTAATTCAAATCCTCTATTCATGGATTTATTATTTTAAGTTCTGTTTATTAAAGGAAATGTATTTTAGCTTTTGATCAGAGTCACAGAGGTTAAATAGGATTCCTGATAGGGTAGTGAACACTTATTTCAGTAATGAAAAAATTTGTAAAGTAAAATAGGAGATTGAGATGAAAAGGATATTATCTTAAACCTCGATAGTATTTATGAAGTACAAGAATAACTTTAAAAGTTAATATGTTTAAGGATCAAACACTATAACTAAAAATGTAAATTGAATATGTTCTCTTCAGCTGTTACAAATTCCAAATAACTCTGTAAGAATGGGACAATTTAAAAAAGAAAAAAAACAACCAGGCACGATAGCACACACCTGTAATCCCAACTTCTTTGGGAGGCTAAGACAGGAGGATCTCGAGTTGAAGTTCAGCTTCAGCAAAAGTGAGGTGCTAAACAACTCAGTGAGACCCTGTCTCTAAATAAAATACAAAATAGGACTGGGGATGTGGCTCAGTGCTTGAGTGCTCCTGAGTTCAATCCCAAGTACCACCCCCAAAATAAAAATAAATAAGAAAGAAAAAGAAAAATTATGTACAACAAAATATAAAATCTCTGACTAAATATTTAAAAATAAAATATACATTAAATTAACTTTGTGATTCCAGGGTTATTTATTTCCCAAAGTGTCATATACTAAAATTTGAAAACAACCACTGTATAAAAACAAAAAAATAAACAAAATTGTAATCCCTTATATTGTTGTAGGGTATATTTATTGATATGGACTTCTGGCAATTGAGCAATATATATACAATTACTTTGGCAATTAAAATATATGTACCAAATATCGTGACATATACATTTATTTACTTAAAAATTCATCTCCTAAAAATTTGAGGAAGTATTAATGGTATGTGCAAAAATTTAGCTGCAAATTTAAAGGCTATTAAATATGGCCAATAATTCAGAATTATAATTTAACTATGGTCATACCCAAATAATTGTGCTTTAAATAGAGCTTCCAAAGTTTGGACTCTTTTTAATTAAAGGAAATTGGAATATGTATTAGAAAACCTTCCAGCCATATATTCAGCACAAATTCCCCACATCTGACTACCGACTATTGTCCCAGTGGTAGAGCCCCACAATAGCATGTGCAATAGCTGAAACAGGTGGGGCCAGGTGCAGACATTTGTACAAATAAGACCATGCATGCTCTCATTCCTCCTATCTGGAAGTAGAACTCTGTTTGATTTGTGAACATCATTTGAAATAGAAACAACCTCAGAAGTATGGGGTGTTATGATAAAAGGGCAGAGAATATTATTCTAGTGAAAATAAAAGGATGTGAAGATGGACAGAAAAGATCAGAGACCATGTAGTGCCAGATACCTTAGTCATTGGGTGATTTTCAATACTAACAAACCCAGACTGTGCAGCATGTCTCAGGATTCCAGGAGAAACCTATAGGAATGTGTTACCAAAGTTCATGTGTTGGAAACTTTATCCACATGTTAATCTTAACACTGTTGTGTTGAGAGATGGAAATTTTAGGAAGTGATTAGGCGATGAGGGTTCCACCCTTAAAAATGGAGTAATGTAGTTATTATAGGAATGGTTTGTAATAAAATTAAATTAAGCCTCCTGCCTTCTTTCGTCCCTGACATGAGCCTTCCATCATGTAATGATGCACTAAATAGGGCTCTCTCTAGATGCATCCCCTCAATCTTGGACTTCCCAGCCTCCAGAACTGTAAACCAAAGACATTTCTGTTAATCATAAATCATCTAGTTTTGGGAAGGTCATGTTCCTGGCTGCTCTGTGGCATGGAACCAAGAAAGCAGACAGACAGCTTCTCCACAAGGTGGGTGAACAGAAAAAGGGAGAGGGGGTGGGTTGCTTTACTGGAACCTAAAACTGGACATTCAAAGCAGATCAGGGACACAGGAGTTGGATATAATAAAATAATGAAAAAATTCCCAGCAGCTTAGAAGGGCAGGGGCAGGAGAAACTGTTTGGTGACTGAACCTGAGATCAGGAACGAGGCATCTGAGGAGACATAGGAGACCAAGAATTGGCTCCCCCACCTCAGGTAAGCCATGGGATAAAATCCAGTGTGGACCAGCAAGTACGGGGCACTATAGATATGCTGATATAAAATCTCCAGACCAATTAGCATTCATCAAAGAGCCTGGAACCCACCCAAGTCTAAACCCTGCCCCCAGGAACTACAGGATAACCTTTCTCACTCCAACAATCCAGAGGGTGGAGTATCACACTCCAGAAGACAGCTAAAACTGCTGAGAAGAGAAGCTGAGAATATTTTGAACTCCAATAGAAAGAATTCTTTAACTTTTCATCAAGATTTTTAAAGTTATTTTTCACTGTTTAATTATGACATTAATGGTACATGGACACTTACACAGTTTCCTGGTTTTTTGTTTGGTTGTTTCTTTTCATCTCTAGCATTTTTGAAGCCAGTTATTTTACATGTATTAGGTTTTTGTGAAGTAGGATGTTTGATTAGTATATTTGAGTTTTGTATTTTTTGTTTTTAGTTTTTTAATTTGAATTTTTGCTTTATGTATATTTTCCTTGATTCTCTTTACTTCTGCTAACAGCCAATCTCTATTATTCTCTCTTTCATTCTTCCTTTAATCTTTACTTCTGTCTTCTCTCCTCCTCCTTCAAAATCATTACATTCTATATCATTTCTGTTTTCTCCCTGTCCACCATTTGAAAATATAAACCCTTTTGCAAACTTGCTGTCTTTATTATAAGCATAACTGATCATATCTTTTCTGTTTATTGTGATAATTAACATTGTACACATCATAGTAGGAACTATTTGGTTTAATGCTGTAAATTGCTTGCATTGGTTATTGTTATTATTTGTCTCCCCCTAAACAGTGAGGTACTAAAAACCTGTAGGAACACTACAAGTCCACAGGGTAGAAACTCTATTGTCTCAGATCTGTACTGCTAGATGGGCAGACACACAAACAACATGAAAAAGCAAGGGAACAAATTGTCCCAAGCAAACCAAGATACTCCAGTAACAGAATCCATCAATATCACAGTAGAAGAAAAGTCAGAGAAGGAGTTTAGAATTTACATAGTTAAACTGATCTGTGAGGTAAAAGGATGATGTAAGAGAGCAAATACAGGTAACAAAAGATCACTTTAATAAATAGTAGAGATTCTGAAAAAAAAAAAAAAACCAAATTATTTAAATGAAGGAAACAATAAACCAAATTAAAAATTCAATAGAAAGGATCACCAACAGACTAGACCACTTGGAAAACAGAACCTCAGGCAATGAAGACAAAATATATAATCTTGGAAATAGAGTTGACCAGGGAGAGAAGATATTAAGAAACCATGAACAGAACTTCCAAGAATAACATGAAAAGACCAAATTTAAGATTTATTGGGATAGATGAAGGCACGGAGATAAAAACCAAATGAATGCACAATCTTTTCAATGAAATAATATCAGAAAATTTCCCAAAGCTAAAGAATGAAATGGAAAAACAAATACAAGAGGCTTACAGGACCCCCAATGTGCAAAATTACAACAGACTCACATGAAGGCACATTATAATGAAAATGACTAGCATACAGAATAAAGATAAAATTTTAAAGGCTGTAAGAGAAAAATATAAGATTACATATAGGGGGAAAACAATTCGGATATCAGATGATTTCTCAACCCCAATTCTCAAAGCTAGGAGGTCCTGGAATAACATATACAAAACACTGAAATAAAATGGATGCCAACCAAGAATCCTATATCCAGCAAAATTAAGCTTCAGATTTGAAGATGAAATAAAAACCTTCCATGATAAACAAAAATTAAAAGAATTTGTGACCAGAAAGCCTGAACTTCAGAATATCCTCAATGAAATATTCCATGAAGATGAAATGGGAAAAAAAGTGGAAACCAGTAAAGGGAGGAGCTACACTAAAGAATAGTCAATCAAAGGAGAAACTAATTCAAATTAAAAATTAGACATAAACCAAAATGACCAGGAACACAAATCATATCTCAATAATAATCTTGAAAATTAATGGCCTAAGCTCATCAATCAAAAGACTTAGACTGGCAAATCAGATTAAAAAACAAGACCCCACTATATACTGTCTCCAAGAGATTCACCTCATGGGTAAAGACATCCACAGACTGAAGATAAAAGGATGGGAAAAAACATCACTCACATGGATCCCGTAAACAAGGAGGGTTTCGGTACTCTAAAATAGACCATGTTATGTATGCTATATAATTGTAATTACACAATTGTAATATTACCTTAATTTATTTTTAGCATCCATAAGGTTGCTTTGATAGCTCCTTTCTATTGATACTTTTTCTTGCTTTATTCATGTTTGATTTTTATCAACTTTTAGCTGTATTATTTTTTTTCTATTTCATGTATTTCTGTTCCTACTCTTATTTTTTCCTTCCTACTACCTAATTTGAAAATAATTTGATGGTCAATCTACCTTCCTCCTAATACAAATACTTTACCTTATGAGTGTGCATCTGAGTACTATTTCCACCCAGAGATTCTGATATTTTAAGCTTTTATTATCACTTAGTTCAAAGCACTTTTTATATACTTTTCTTGTGCTTTCTTCTTTGATCTGTGAGATATTTATATGTGTGCTATTTAATTTTGAAGTAGTTGAGATGTGGGGGTGGGATTCTATAAATTTCAAGGCCATTTATTTCTAAAAAATCATGCAGGAAACATAGTCTGCAAGATTTAAAATTTTTAAAATTTCTTAAAGCTTATTTTATGACAGAATATGATCTAGCCTTATTAATTTTCTACTTGTCATTTTTGGGTATTGTTTTCTGTACATAACAAATGGGTCAAAGTGGCTGATAATGTTGTTAAGCCTTCTATATCATCACTCCTTCCAGCAAAGTGAGGGGGCTTAAAATCTCCAGATATGATTGTGGATTTGTCTTTCTGGTTTTATTAGTGTTTACTTCATGTATTTTGAAATTTTGTTATTAGTTACATACACATTTAGGATTGTTATACTTTCTTGAAGAAGTAACATGATTATGGTTGTGAAATATCCCCCTATATATCTGAAAATACTTTTTCTTGAAATTTATTTTATATTAATAGCTCTACTTCAGGTTTCTCATGTTTATTTCCCCTTCTTTTGTTTTTAGCCTATTGGTGTATTGATATTTAAAGTGTGACATATGTAGAGAACATATAGTTATTGTTTGCTTTTTACACATTGAATATTTATATCTTTTAATTACAATATCTAGATCATTTATGTTTTTAAAATTAATTATTGATATTGTTGAAACAAAAGAACACCTGACATGAAGGTCAGTGGAAAATTGGGTAAATGATAGGTTCAGGGATGTAATATTTTGGAAAATGGGTTGAATAGTCCTACTGTCAGGCTCAGAGAAGATTGTTGGAATGCTTTTGTTGCAATTGTTTATTCTCTCATTTATCATATGATACACAGCAACAGATTTATTATAGTTTAACACTTTTTATTTTGCAAATAAAAAATAATATATACATATATATTAACAAAGACAATCTCTTAGGTATCCTACTATGGTTTTAATGTGAAATTCTCTAACAACAAATAATACTGAGTATTTTTTCATGTACTTATTTACCATTTGATTATACTCTTCAATGAAATAACTGTTTCTGTGTTTTGTTAATTTTTAATTGCATTATTTGCTGATTGTTGAGTTTTCTGGTCTTTGTATATTTTGTAAACAAGTATGTGCATTGCACATGTTAAAAAAAAAGAAAGAAAGTATGAATGGATCCAGAGTAAGTCATATACTTATTTCTTTCTTTATTTAGAGACAGGGTTTTGCTATGTTGTCCAGACTGGCCTCAAACTCAAGATCCTCTGGCCTCAGTCTCCTCAGTAGTTGGAATTATAGATGTGCACCACCATGCCCAGTTCATCAGAAAACTAGAGAGGTAAACTTTACAAACTTAATTTAGTTTAATCCCCTACCTTGTCAAATGTGGAGGCAAAGTGTACATACTGAAGTACTGTCTGGCAAAGTCAGATCTGGACATTTTTCTTAAGTCCCAGCTCATAAGTTTATTTCGTTATTGTTGTGCTGCCTGTCTTAATTATACACTGTTTCTTAAATAAGGAAAGATGTTCCTTGATTTAACAATGGAACTATGTCCCAATAAATCTATCATGAGTTAAAAATATATATATATAAAATTATCCAGTCTTAAGTATTCTTTTCTAAGAGCACAGAATAGTCCTAAGACACAGTATCCTTATGATAAAGTCTATTTTCTTAATCTGCATTAAGTTTCTGTGAAGATATTTGCAAAGAAGAAGCATAAATTACAAAATGCTCCATTAGTACAAAAAGGAGAAATCGCATCAGCTATTTTAACAAGAGAATTAATAGGAGGAATTTCATTTAGTAGTTTTAATAGGTACTGAAGGATCAAAAAGTGATAAAGGGATGCTAGTTCCTAAAGGTGGGAACTACAATAAGCAGCTACCACCTGAGAACTGGGGTAATGAGGGAAGGAGCATGTGAAAACTAGAAACTAGTAGTTGAAGGAAGGACTGTCCAGCTTGTGATTGCAACTCATGATCTTAGAGGAAAGGACCCAGGGTGTTAGGATTCAAAATATCTGAAGATAGGATTTTACTCAACTAGTGCTGGTCCCTCTGAAAAGGCAAAATGACACTGGTTGCAGGAACTGGGGAAAAACAACTACAAGCTGGAACCAATTGCTATTGCTACCCATTGCCATTTCCAGGATAAAAAAACATTGCTCAGGTAATGTTGGCATTCATAGGAAGAAAAACAGGAAAGAGCATATCCATTTTACCTCTTCTGGGCCTCCAGTCTTCCTTTAGAATGCTCCATTGCCAAAGTCTAACAGAGAGGCAGCTGGCAAAGCAGAAATGTAGCTTGCAGAGTACCAGACCCTCTTAATGCAAAGCAGAAAATGAGTATGTTTGAAACTGAAAGAAAAATGGCTTAATAACTACCAAATATAATAAAAGTAATTTTATTTTACTTCTTAATTTCATGTTTTATGCCAAGTATGCAGTGCAAAAATAGTTGCAAAAATGAATTAATAACACTGTAGAAAAACCATAGGAACCACTCATTAGATTACTTAACTAATTCAGAGGAAATTTGCTATTTTGGCAGCCTATGTTGCCAAAGATTTTACAAAGTCTTTTAATGAGTTTTGTTTAGTCCTAAATATAATTAAGTTTGTGAATTTAGAAGCAATTTATGTTTTAGTTGAACAAAAATGAAAAAAAAATTTAGTGTACGTTTTATTCAAACATATTAAAGTTTGACAGTGTTTGCATTTTAACATCTTTTGTCCACAGAGACATATCAATTAAAGTAATTTATTTCTTTTACTAAATTAAAAAAATAAATGTACAATAACAATTAAACAGTATTTCAGATTTGCAGTTATGCAAGCAGTTCTTGCTACAATAGCAGTTCTTGCTACTGCAGATAGTAGCGGGCCAAACAGTCACTAAAACTAAAAGAAAACACAAATGAAATGCCTTTAAGAACACCCTTTTAAGAACACCATGGTCACATCACAGAAGAAGAAATATGAATGATCAACAAATATGTGAAAAAATGTTCAACATCTCTAGCAATTACAGAAATGCAAATTAAAAATACACTGAGATTCCATCTCACTCCAGTCAGAATGGCAATTATCAAGACTACAAGTAACAATAAATGTTGGCAAGGATGTGGGGGAAAAAGTTCACTCATACATTGATGGTAGAACTGCAAATTGGTGCAACCACTCTAGAAAGCAGTACAGCAATTCCTCAGAAAACTTGGAATGGAACCACCATTTGACCCAGTTATCCCACACCTTGGCATATACACAAAAAATATAAAATCAGCAAATTATAGTAACAAAGCCACACCAAGGTTTACAGCAGCTCAATTCAAAATAGCTAAGCTATGGAACCAACCTAGGTCCCTTCATCAGAAGAATGGATAAAGAAAATGTGGTACATACAATGGAATATAATTTAGCCATAAAGAAAAATGAAATGATGGCATTTGCCAGTAAATGGATGGAGACTACCATGCTAAGTGAAATAAGCCAATCCCCAAATACCAAAGGCCAAATGTTCTCTCTGATATGGAGATGGTAACACACAATAAGGGGAGGTGGAGAATAGAAGTTCATGGATTAGACAAAGGGGAATGAAGGGAGAGTGGGATGGAAATAGAAAAGACAGTAGAATGAACTGGATGTAACTTGCCTATGTTCATAGATGAATACACAACAGTGAAACTCCACATCATATACAACCAAAAAATGGGATCCTAATTAGAATAAGTTATACTTCATTATGTATACTATGTAAAAATACACTATCCTGTCTTGTATATCTAAAAAGAACAAATAAAAAATACTTTAAAAATCCAAGAACACTGTGGAATCAATCAACATAGACCAAAAGGGTTAGAATATGAAAAAGGAAGTTCTCTTGCTTGGAAGACTGACACCAAACATTTTCTTCCCTGGAGGCATTTGCCAATCTGAGAATGAGCCAAAGATTGTTTGCACAGATGGCTGTGATAATTCATCCATTCATGTATGCATGCCTTTTGCAATGTGACAGTGACACCCCTTCTCATCAAGAGGCAGAGTCTATTTTCACCTACCTTGGATATATGCTGGCTGCGTGACCAATAAGTTGTGGAAGAACTGAAGTTGTGAGTTCTTGAGCCTATGACCCAAGAAGTCTTTTCTCACAACAGTGACCTGAGCCCACCATGTAAAGATGTCCAGCCTGATGATAGGTCAGGTAGAGGATAATGGAGATAACCAACTTAATAGCTAGTACCATGCACCAAACAAGTGTATGAGGCCCTCATCCAGCCCCCATAGAACTGAAAGATGACTATAGTGGCATGAGAATCCCAAGCTGAGAGATGACAGCCAGTGGCATGAGAGTCCCAGCCAATAAGCCACCAAATCACTGACACACAGAAATATGATCAAATAAATGGTTGCTGGTTGCTTTTTGAGACACTAAATTTGGGGTGGATTGTTACATAATAGGAGATAACTAATATAATTGTACATGACTTGTGGAGAGGGACTCTACTAGAAGATGGAACAACTTTAGCATTGTATGTATTGGGGTGGGGAGCAGTACCAGGATTGAATTCAGGGCCTCGTGCATAATAAGCAAGAGCTTTACCACTGAACTATATCCCATCCCCACAAGTGTAGCTTTTAATGTCTGTGTGGGCTGGTATGATGGATTAGAATTCCAAAGATCCCAAAATACATTTCTAATTTTCCTTATGAGAATTTTCTGAGGGCTAGTGTAAAACAGGAGGGTGGGGTGTGGCTAAGCCAAAAACTTCCACGAAGCAGTAAAAAACTTCTCACCATCTTGCAGTGCTTAGGAAACAAAGTGTTGCCAATGGAAAGGAGTTCATATCAAACACATGCCCAGTCTCAGATTTGAGAAAATGGACAGACTTTGAATCTGTATCAAGTACAAAGACATAAATCTAAGCTTAAACTTTTGAAGTGCCAAACTGTATCTTCCATATGTTTTGTCTCTGAGGTCACAGAGAACTGCCAGGCTCTCAGACAAAACTCAGAAAAGGCTCAAGAAAACAGGCAATTCAGAAGTTAACTGAGTCAAAATAAAGAGCAACTCAAATTAATATTTGATTAGATTGAGGTTGTCAGCCCCTCACTATTTCTCCCTAACAAAATGACAAAACTTTTGTAGGAAAAAATAATATCAAATGCAGCCTCTATACTTGTTTTATATGCAATGTTGAACATAAAATAAAGAATGATGAGCCATACAAAGATTTGGAACAATATGATGTTAATAAAAAGGATACAGCAGAAAATAGAGTCAGATCAATCCAGATACTGAAGTTTCAAAGGAAGTGTTCTGAAAAATTTGAAAAGTTTACAAAAGAGAATTAAAATCTATAAAAAGAATTAAAATAACATTTAGGAAAATAAAACATAATATCTGTAAATAACATAAATAACAGTAAAATGGGTACAACAGAATATTTTATATTTTAAGTATTCATATTTCAATATTTAAATGTAACTATAAAAATTATCAACATTAGAAATAAAAGAGTTTTACCAGGATTAAAAATATAGAAGAACATTACAAATAATTTTAAATTAGTGGATTTGACTACTAAAAGCAATTGACAACTTATTTGGGAAATACAATATACCAAACTTAATGGAAGAAAGAAAATATAAACAAATAAGAATTCTAAATCCACTGAAGAAATTCAATCAATTATTTTAGAAAAGAAAATCATATTCCTCAAAATCATCAGTAGAGAAAATTTTCAAATATTTAGGGAAGATATAATGCCAATTTTAGACAAATTTTTTCAAAGAATATGAGTGGATACTTCTCTTGTTATTTTATACCATCATACCACTTACAATAAAATTATGTAATCTCTGGGTAACCTTGCTGACAGCATGGTGGGGAAGGCAGGCGAATCTAAATTCGTAATGGACATCTAATCCATTGAGGACAGAGGAATTCTCCCCAAATGATGCAAAGGATCTTGCCACAAGGTGGCGCCTGAAGAGGAGAAGGGTTCTCTGTTGGCATTTAACACCCTTGCATGTGTCCACCTAAGGTCATGTGAGCTAGGCATGAACCACAGCTAATCTGAGTCTGGGCAGAATGCCTATGATCCTCCTGAAATAGGAGAGTTTGGGAAGCTTGTGAGGAGCTGCTAAATGAGGAGCTGCTAATTCTTTTTCTCACTTGTTTTTCTATCTACCAAGAAGACTGTCATGAGACAGTTTCTTATCACTTCCCGATTCCAATGAGGAATGTAATTTTCTATCTTACCCCTTTGGGTTTAGCTGCTGGCTATAAAACCTCTTTGCTGTAGTCTATAATAAACTCCTCAGCAATAGGGTAAACCACACCTCGCATTGAAGTCATCAGTCATCCCTGTGATTATATGGAGTAAGGAAAATGGGTAGCTGGTAACTCTGGCTGCTCTTCCCCTTTCTGTCTATGCCAGTAACAATCTACTGAAAGCTAAAAAGGGCTCATTATTACTATACTACCCAGATCTGTCTGTCTTGGCCTGGCTTTGCCTCTTGTGCATGACACATTGTAACTAACTATATGAATTGAAGGAAGAATGGTGACTTGAGAAGGGGCACGATGGGAATGCAGGTTACCTTGACTAACTTCCCTTGGGCTTTCATGACTCACTTGAGCCCAGTCACATTGCTGGATATGCTTGATGAATGACTTGATGGAAAAAATACCAAACAATTCAAAGTGGAAACCAGAGGATACTTGATATTTTGTCATGGAGAATGTGTGGAACCCTTAGAAAATACTTTTTAGGTACAGGCCTCGACTACATAAACAATTTGATTAAAAATCTATTAGAAAATTCATGGATCCATGTGCTGTATAGTGACATAGCAAAGAAGAGGCCCTTATTTATTATTCAACCAGTAGTGTTCAGATGATGTCTTTTTCCTGTTCTAGCCTAGGAATCCTTCCAAAAGGGCCCTTTTCATGTTCATTGTCAAATGTCCCATTCTTGCCTAATTTCATATCTCCTGCCATGAGGTGACAATAGCAATGCTTTATTATTCACAAGGTCATAGCTCTTTAGAATTTATTACAAATTTATTAAAACAATACAGATCTTCATGCCTCCGCCATCCCCTAATATCTCTTATTGGGATGATTACATATGATATTTCATTATTTATTGTGCTACCCTGAACACAGGCTCCCAATAATTTTCTCAAAGATCATTATTATTGTGCTTCATTGACGATGACCACAAAGGTAAATATTAAGCAGAGCATGTGGGTAAATGCAAACAATAATTTGTTTTCTGATCATGCTAAATTTACTATGCAGGATTTTAGAGTTTAAACATATAGCAACACATCTTAGCAACAATTTCTTCTCTTGAAGTCTGACTATAAGCAGCATTCCTGGAAAACTTTATCTTTCAATGTTGATTTCACTTATACTTTTCTTAAACCACTCACAATGGGGAAAATAGGTGCAGGGCCCTTGGGCAGAGGGAGAAGAATATTCCTATCTTCACAAGGATTGCTCATTTTTCCTGTGGCATGGATTAAGACTAGCCCGAGAACGTGACCTTACCAAATTGGTCAGGGTCAAAAAGGATATCAACTGAAAGGGCCTCTTGGAGTCCAAGCACCCAGTCTTAGGAAAGCTCAAAGAAAACAGGTACAGCCACCTGTGATGGATGACTTGACTTCCCAGTGCATGGTATGGAACACATGGAGGGGTCAGAGTGACTGCCCAGGTGCCAGTGGCACAAGGGATTGCTATCACTGCTTTCACTGCACCTCAGAGCAGCAGCACCACGACAGCACAAACAGGGGAGAGCCAATGCACGGAAACAAGATATGCAGCTCAAGAATCAGCAGAGGACTGTCAATAGTCCCCACTCCTGTACTTATCCTCTGTACAAAATGAAGTTCACCTAAAACCAGCAGGTCAGTCTTAGCATCACCACCCAACCCAATCTATAGGATGCCAGGAAAGAAATACTTCACCAGCAAGTAGGAATGAGTAGGCTCACAATGCCACCTTCCTGTGATCAGGGCCTGCCCAAGGACCATAATGTGAATTTGGATCTCCTCAGAGCATCTGGTAGTAGAGCAGAGGGTTGGGAGCACACCAAAACAGAAAAATAGCAATTGTTTTTCTGGTTGTACACAAAGTAGAGTCACCCCATCTGTGCATTCATACATGTACACAAGGCAATGATGTCTATCACACATATTGTTATTATTCTTACCCCCCAACCTCAACCCCACCCCTCCCTTAACAATTGCTGTACTCCATTTGTGTTCAATGAATCAAAAAATTAAATAAAAAAATAAAATTAAAAAAACCCCAAAAAACAAAAAACAAAAAAAACAGAAAAATAGGAAAGAGAGTCCACAAAATGTCCTTATTCAGACCCAGCACTAAATGCCCACACAGAGCTACAAGCACTAGCTAAATACTGACACCAGAAGGACACCATGAAAATTTCAAGTAGGACATCCCAATGTGTGGCCCTTTGTTTAGGTTCCAGAGCAGGGCTTATACTTGCCTAGGTCTAGGGGAATTATACTCCTGGAATTTGGATTCAAATTTTGCTAAGGTAAGGGAGTTCTACAGGCTTCTATGTGTTTTTTTTCCTAGAAGAGCGAAGACTTCATATCAGAATTCTATCATTTGTTAAGTATGTCTGAATTATCCATAGAAGCACTTAGGAAAATAATCACAGGATTTTTTTGGAGAAATCTCTGGACTCCCTGTGAGATAGACTGGGGCCAAGATTTCATTTATTGCTCCATAGCCTAGTTGACTAAATGGAAATTCTGGGTCCCCAAGAATTAGATCTGGCTCATAGTTAGTGTCTAATAATGTCTCCCCACAAAGTTCAGGTATTTGTCTTTCCCAGTGCATAGTTTATTCTAGTAAGTGGTCATTGATTCCTTTGGAAAACACTGGGGAAATTTTATAGTATATTTTCATAATATTATTGCCTCCTCTTCAGTTGAAGTGTTTTACATTTATGAAATGTGTGAAATCTGAACTATATCAGATGTAGTAATCAACTGAGAGACCAGGGCTGGGACTGTGGTGGAGTAAGTGAGGTAGGACCTAGAGCACAAAATTCAAGGAGACACTCACAAGTTTGTACAAATGCAGCCAACGCATTACTCCTTATACTCCATCTCCATCTTAGCTCCATTTTCCTGCTTATACTGCTTATACTCCATCTGCTTATACTGCTTATACTCCATCTCCATCTTAGCTCCATCTGGCTCCAAGCTGGTCATGGTCATAAAGACTCCTTAGTGATGTCCCCAGAAGCTCCAAATCTTTATCTTTGCAGATGAAGTATAACACAAGAGATATTTTTGTTTCCAACAAGTCAAAGTCCTAAAATTGAATCATATTGGACAATGGGTCACATTTCCCTTGATGAACCAATCACTGTTATGAAGGTGTTCTGATTGGCTAGACCAGAGTCACCAGCACATGGAGCCAGAAGAGGAGACAGTTCATGCCATCATGTGAACCAGAAGTTGAAGAGGAACAAATGCTCAAAGAAATAATCAGTTCTGTTACTAGAAGAAAGGCAATCCATTCTAAGCAGGCAAAACTAGCAAAGACTCACTCCATTTTTTTTTCTCTCAAAATCGATACAAGTCTGGGAAGATGAGAGTACAGATTTGATCTTCTGAAACTTGCCATTTCTTATCTTTTGTCCTTGAAATGCTGTGTACAAATAAATAATGAAGAAAATGACCAACATGATATAACCGAATGCCAGGAAATCCAAGCTCCTTTCTTAGCTGTATCGTCAAGATTATTTAATATCTCTGAACATCAATTTCCTCACTTCAAAAATGTGGGAGGGAAGGAAAGGAGTGAGAGATTAAGTAAAATGAAAGTTTAAGGTTCCTATCAGTACTAAAATTTTATACTTTTTGATCTTTTAAGATTCTTGATTTGGCAAACATCCTTTCACTGTTTCCTTTAAGAAATTATTTTCACTGTATCATACATCATGGTTATTATTCAGATATATGCAAGGAAGTAATCTTGTCAGGTATTAGATTTTTGAGTAAAAAGAAAGTTTTGCTATCTGCAGACATATGTAAGGAATATTTTTAATACAATCATGGACATATATTTTGATGAGATTATTTTTCAAATTGACTAACACATGTTTGTATGCTTTTGCAAGGAAAAATAATGCATTAGGAACAAATTAGAGCTCATTATGAAAACGTGTTGCACTAATATCAGGTACAGAATTATGTCATCAGAGTCCAGGAGAATAGTGCCAAGCAAATTATAACTGTAATTTTTCAGTGATCTCTAAACAGAATGCTATGGAATCTTTGACAGGAAAATAGTGATCCTTTATTGAACTCTGCTATGTCATCTGTTTCATGTGTTCTCCTTATACGCTTATAAACTATGAAACAGTGTTATATATAGTAACTATAAAGCAAAATACATGTATGAGGAAATTAGAGCTCAAGGAGATTAATGATTTAGTCTCACTCACAGGTCTGGTAGGGAAAAGAACAGATTTTGGAAGGGAAGGATTTGTCCTCAGGTGTCTCGGGTCATTCTGAATCCCTTGTCTTTCCATCCTTAAGACCAGGCCTTTGTGTAACCTCCACAGAAGGAGTGCTTTACATTCTTGCCTAGTGTCTCGAAATTGTTTCCTTTGAAATATCTTTTGCCATGTTTGAATCTTAGGCACATTGATAGCAAATGAGGGCAGATCTGTAGTAATGCAGAAATGATATTAAGGGGTTGTGACATTTATAAGCTGTTATTTACTATCTGGTGGAGAGTAAAAATTCTTGACATTAAAAAGGCAATCTGGTTCTAATTCTAGATCTATAAATGCAATTGGGAGAAGGTCTTGCAAAAACTGTGTTACTTGAATGTCTTGCATAAACATATTTGTTCACTAATGTAGGATCTGTTTTAAAATAGAAGTGTTAATTTAACTTGGTTTTTCATGTTATCCCCAACAAAGGATCTTATTTGGAGGCAGATACACAAAAAACTTAGGCACTGAAAAGTTTGTTATTCCTGAGAATGGTGATTGTTGATTGTTCTTTATTTAAGCTGCCTTTAAAGGTAATTTTGGATGAATCAATCCCTCAGGGAATCAAGGCAAAGGTTTCCTATGCGCATGTTAATTTGACTGTGTCTCACAGTGCCAAAGGCAGTAACAAAACCTACGACAATGAGTATGCTAAAAAAGTAGTTGAATGTAGGTACAGGGAAATAAGCTGAATAGATCACTATCCCTGGTTCAACCACAAAATTTCTTTCTATTCTAAATTTTCACAGCAAAGTGATTACATAAACTCAGGTAAATCTCAAGAGGTTGAATAATGACTCCCAAGCCAATTGGAATGTTTCCATTTTAGATGTAGTCATTACTTTGGTAATGTCATTGATTGTTTAATTCTGCTAGTTTCTTTAACAGCAAAGGGAAATGGCAACCATTCCTCTAATTGCCAATATGCAGCTTTACACAGAAACCAGTTGAACTGGAATGAAGGCCCAGCTTTCTTAAAGTTAATGAGGTTTCTCAATCAATCAGCAGTAGTTGCTGAGTGCCTTGTTGAGGAGTGTGCTACTTCAGGTAAACTCTGTTGTTAGATTCCTTAATGTAAAATTATAAGAAGTGCCTCTCAAGAACCTGGAAAATGGGGAAATGAGTTTACCTTAAGTGACAAACTTTGAAATCAATGCATAAAGCAGCAGTAAGCAAATTTGCCTCAAAGAGATTGAATGGCTCCCCTGGCTAATTGTAACCTGATTGAATGTGTTAATGAATGGAGATGTGAGTGTGAGGGTGTTGTGGGTGGGGTGGATGCTGAAAAACTAAGGTAGGAAGTGAACAAGCATCTAGAGAGGAATCCAACCAAGGTAAGTCTCACGCAAATTAAACACTGGAATATCTCAATACTAAGAGCAAATACAAATTTACAAAAGAAACTTAATTCTCCTGGTTGAAAATAAGAGAACTACACCCTTCCCTTTTCTTAGAGAATTCACTTCAGAAAGCTCCTAAGTTTTTAATCTTCAAAATTAAATAAGGCTCTAGATAGTTGAATGACCCAGGAATGACTTTCTCAAGGACCTAGGAAAGAAACCAACAAAGAAGATGGTGCCATTATCTCCCAGTTTTCATGGAAGGATAGAACCTAACTTTAGTGGAAGCTTCTTGCAAGTAGAGAACAACCTGGTGTAATAAAACTGTGTAAAGCCAATTAGCTAGCACACACTCAATTAGCAAGTGACATGAAGATGAAATAGGTAACAAACTGTTAAGAAATGTTAAGTCCTCTTACTTGAACAGTAGGTATTCAACTTGAGAACATGTATGAAGTGGATTGTATCTACTTGTCTTTTAAAAGGGTGAATCTTTTTGTAATCTCATTAGTGGACTACCTTTGATGCACTATTCATTGTCTAATGCTTTTTCAATAATGAAATTGTTTTCTTTACTTTCTACCTTAATAGTGAAATTTTCTGGGTTGAAAGGAGGTTTTGTTTTGTTTCCCAGTACCTCTTTCTTTGCTCTGACTTTATGCTCATTTCAACCTCCTGATTAAAAATGATTTTTTTCTGAAAAGGCTGTGTCCAATGCGGTAAATATGTGCAAACTTTGATTTGCATGATTATTCCTATTAGGGAATAATAAGCATTTGATTGTATGCATCATTCTCTTTGAGTGTGGTTATGTTAAAACATTCCCAAAGAAGAGTTCATTCTTAATAGACATTGATATTATTAATATCAGTATGAACTTGATATTCTTAATACCAAATTTCTAAGTTTGTAAGTCTGAGAACTTAGTCTCTGAAGAACTGCCAAGATTAATGATATTCTATGAGGAGTCTTAAAAAACAGGTAACATGCCTTCCCTAGTAAATTCCTATAAGTATGTACATTTTCATGCAAGATTTCTTCAACAAGAAGAAGGTATTAGACTGCAAAAACAGTCTTCCTATCAAGAATTGCTCATTGTTAAAACAAGTGTTGTCTGTTCAGGTGTTATTCTTGGCTTGGGACTGAACAGTGATATTCGGGAGTCTTCAAATTTGTTCTGGAATATCCAGTTAATTTAACACAATAGAAAGAAGCTATATTCTCCTAAAAAAAAAAACAAACAAACAAAGAAAAATGAAAACCATTTATTGTGGTGTCCCCTTACTAGCATCCCTAAGACAAAGGCTGGGTAGAAAACATCACTTTATTTTGACCTTCACATTAGTCTTCACTCTTCCTCAGGTACAACAGTGTAATGTTTTTGTTTTTGTTCTTTGAATCAACAATCACACCATTGGCAGAATGCAGTACTTTGTCATTTATAATGTTATATTGTATGTATCTCTGGAAATTTTACTTCCTGAAAATTATCACTGGGTATCCAGATTCTTAAGTGGCTTTGAAAGAGAAAGGAACACAATATTCTGCAAAATTTTAACGTACCATTGATTATCTGGAGCTGAACTTTTAGCTTAATAACATTTTTTATCATTTTTCCTTCACTTGAAGCTCTGAGAAAAAAATGTCTCATTTCAGATTAAATTTTTTTTCATTTCTCATCCATCCTCTTAATACTCCAGATGTCTCTTTCCAGAGCAGTTTATCTTCAGACATCAGTTTGTCGCTATATAAAATCAAAGTCATGTAAATAAACTCCCCAGTTACCTCACCTATATATTACTTTAGATACAAAGCCACTGAGATATAAATACATTTGAATTTTGTGGTACTTGATTTAGATTCAAGGGTATCTTATTCTCCTACTTTTAAATTATTCTTTCTTTACTAAAAAGTATTTTAGTTTGTGACGGCCTGGTTTTGATATTAGGTTGAATTTTGGTTATTAAACATCTTAGTGATGTGTCCTGGATTAAATTTTACTTTTTGAAATTACTATTCATTTAAAAATAAACCAGAAACTGAACATATTTATGAATATAGTGACTAGTTTTATTTTGGTCTCATAGTTTCTAAGAAAAAAAAGTAATAGATTAGTAGGCTAATAATCTCAAAGGCTCACCCTAACCTCTGTCACCAAATGAAAAAAATATATTGTTCATCATACTCGCTGAAGTTTAAAAACAAAATGAGCATTTAAGAATGAGAAGAATACGCTATAGACTTTCTTCAAAGTCTTCTATGTATTTTTAAAATGGAAATTAGGCAGGTTGAAGAGAGATGTAAATGTTAAAAAGTCAATCTACATTTCAATATGAAACTTAGTACTATATCTATATCACATATATACTCACTATATACATATAGATATATTTACACACATATATATACACACAAATAAAATGTTTCTCTTTTCTGAATTTCCTATAGTATTTTGTACATTTCTTATGATTGAGATACATATTGAAATTTCCTTCCCATAGTTTTTTTCTGAATTCTTTACTTTTTGTTAACTTGTTTTAAAAAATAGTCTATTTCATCATATGTTGCACAGAGTTGGTTATTGAGGTGGCCTTTTGCTTCACCATAAAAGGTCATAGATTTCATTTAACATTAAAAAAAATGTGTATGCCTGCCTCCACATCCAAACAAACCTACCTAATTTCTACTTACTCTTTAATTGCAATAACTTTTAAGAATAGCCTTAATCATCTATTTTGTCTTGCCCTTTTCAGTACTAATCAAGCAACTTATAATGGAGAATGTGGCTCTTATAATTAAAATAGGATCTTCATATTATTACATCATTTAATGTGATTTCCTCAGAAATCTAATAAAATTTTGTGATTTGAAAAAATTCTGTTTTCCAGTTAACATGTCATTTCATCTCATATTGTTCTAGAAAGTGGTGGAATATTACATTCAATCATCAAGACAGTAGGGAAAACTTGGGAATAAACTGAACTCTGCTACATACTAAAATGCAGTGGCACTCAGTGGTAATGAAGGTGCCATGAAAACCTAAAAACCTAATTATTATTTTATCTTAGTAAGCCTGGGACTTAGCTGCAAAGAATTCAAAGTTCATGGAAATAAAGTGAAGTATGTAAGGTCTTTCTCAGAACCAGGATATGTGTGGGTTACTGTCAGCTCCGGGGGGCGGGGGGGTGGCCTTCATATCCACAGTTGCCCTGGACTTTTACATGTATCATATCTTTGTCTGTAAGGTAGCTACACCTGTCTTGAAGAAAAGAAGGTTCTCTCCTGGCAAAAGCACCATCAGGATACAGCAGGACTGGGTTCTTCTCTAGATACACATTAAAATCTGGTAATACAAAAAGCTAGAATCTAAATCTTATTAAATTATAGCTTCACCTAAAATTCTATCCCTTATAAAATATGTGGAAATTCAAATGTAATATTTCCTCAAGATAACTGGTGATTATCAATGAGGATACCATATTTTGAAATAAAATAATAAAAATAATACATAGCTTTCACAGTAAAAATTTAAATATAAATGGAAAGAACTGATTTGGGGGTTTTCCCTGGCATGGTCTACAATTCTAGTTTCTTCCATTCAAAGTATGACCAGGAAATTTTAAACATCATGATATTAACTAAGATATGGTTAGAGAAAATACAATACTGTAACAAATAAAGTGAAAACGAAAATAACAAAAAAAGCTGGGCATGGTGGCACATACCTGAAATCCCAGCAGTTTGGGAGGCTGAGGCAAGAGGATCTCAAGTTCAAAGGCCAGTCTCAGAAATTTTGCAAGGCTCTAAACAATTTAGCAAGACGTGTCTCAAAATAAACTATAAAAAGGGCTGGGAATGTGGCTCAGTGATTAAATGCCCCTAGGTTCAATCCGTGGTATGATAAGTCAATCAATCAATAAATAAACAAATAAATAAAATAATAATGAATGTGAAAGAGAAAAAAGTAGTTACTATTAAGTGCTGTCAAAATCATTGTATAATAAATAGCTGAACTCAAAAACAATGTTAATACAAATACAAAGCTTTGAGAGAAGGTAAAATCCATGCATTAAAATTTGCTCTCTGGCTGGACATGCAATCACAGCCTCCTTGAGAGGCTGAGGCAGGAGAATTTCAAGTTCAAAGCCAGCCTCAGCAACTTATCAAGGCCCTAAGCAAATCAGTGAGACCCTGTCTCTAAATAAAATACAAAAAATTTGGGGGCATGGCTCAGTGGTTAAGTACCCCTTGGTTCAATCCCCAGTACCCACCTACCCCAAAATTTCTCTGATTTAGAAGATATAGGAAAGGTAGAGTTTGCTTGTTATAAAAGGACAGTTATAGATGGGAGGACAGTTATATATGTTCAAAACAGGCAGAATAATATAGGTATGGAAAAAGCCTTGAATAACAGAAAACCAGTAGAAAATTATCCTGTTGTCAAGACACTTTGGGGGAGCTCATTACAAAGATAGAGAAAAATGAAGACAGAATTAAGAAGAAAGAAAAGGTGGGTATAAACCAGAAAACAGTAGTCCCTAAAATAAGGAAGAAAATAGTTCATGAGGCAATAAGGTACAGATTAGAATAAAAGCACAGCTTTCAATACCTGATGGCTTGAGTTCGCATCCTAGCTCTGATACATATGTAATTAACAGTTTAAGAGCCAGAATAATGGCCTCCTAAAGATATCTACATTCTAGCCCTTGAAATTTGCATGTTATGTTACATGGCAAAGAGGCATTAAGTTAAGACACCAGAAGGAAATAAAGCTGCTAATCAGATAACCTTAAAATGGGGAGATGGAACAAGGCTGTCTGAGTAGGTTCAGTGTAATCAAAACAGTTTTGAAACATGGAAGAAGGAAGCAGAATAGTGAGTATCAGAGTGATGTGATGTGTGAAAGACATGTAAAAGAGAAGAATACCATACACCAATGTTTCTTTATTACCATCAAGGAGAACACATACCATATTGGTTAACTAATAAATCTTTTTTATTTATTACAAAGAATTGAAGGGGAAAATTACATTAGTTTAACACACCTAAATAAAAATACCATTAAAAAATTTTTTGTAGCTGTAGACAGAATGCCTTTATTTTAATTTTATTTTTATGTGGCACTAAGAATCGAACCCAGTGCCTCACACATGCTAGGCAAGCGCTCTGCCACCGAGCTACAGCCTCAGTCCTGAAAATATCAATTAAAATGAAATTTTTGTTTGATATCCACATGTGTCAGGGAAAGCTCTGCTTCTTACTTCATTTCTAATGTAGCTTTCAGTATGAGTAAGAGAAAACACTGAATGATCATAGTTAAATTTCTCCAGATCAATCCTATATACTATAAACTAGTCTACAGCACATAAATCAGTCTGTCTGGACTACTTATTTGCTACACATCTGCCCTTTGATAATCTCTGTCTTGCCTAACAGTTACTGAAAATATAAACCTGTTCAATAAAAGTACATTAAATTCCTGAAGATCAGTCCTTCATTCGGGATTACATGGATGGATCTACTGCACGTCATTATGGCAAACTCCAGTGAAAGAGAGAGAGAGAGAAAGTGAAAACCAGAGCCTGCAGATTTGAAGATGCAGAAGAAACAGGATAATAGCCACTTCTTACTATGCTAGTAAGAATACAATTAATTATGCCTTCCTTTTTGTCCCTATACAGTTTAGAGAGGGAGCCATTCAGAATTTTCTGACTATACCTACCTTTGAGTCTTCTTAAGGGTTTCTCTTTCCTCTAGTTTTCTCAACATGCTGCTAAACATTTCGCACAATAAATCGGCAGTTTTTTTGTTTGCTACTTAACCTACTATCCAGCCCGTTCTCCATTTCAAGCGGAACCCCATCGAGGACCACAGGACCATCCTTCGACTCACCACCCAAGTACCTCAGAAGAAGACCCATGCTCTGGCTTCCGGGTTTTTCTTGATTGGTCTAAGAAGAAAAGTGGACTTCAGTGATTGGCTCAGGCATCCAGGCCTAATCCAATCAGCACATGGTATGTCTCTGGCCACAGATTCAGTCAGAAAGGGGAATGGCACCAACTTTGGGCTAATTGTGAGAAGCTTGCTGAAGGCATTTGAGGAGGAAAAATGCATCCTTGATTTATAAATGGGCTCCTGAGTCTTTTCTCTCTTTTTCTGGTGTGGACATGGGTGATGTGCTATAGCATTTCCAATGACATGAAGGAGAGCAGCCTAGGAGGAATCCAACACTCAGAGAGGAAGGCACAGGCTAGCCAAAATGACTGAATTCAATGTACCTAAAGTCTGTTTGGCCACAAAAGCCAAAAAAGGTTTTTACTGTCTAAGCCTGTCTGAATTGGATTTTCTTGTATGTTGTTTGGATTTACATATTAACAACCACAACAACAGCTTCGGTTCCTTCTCTGATGGGAAGGCCATTGATCTGCTTTGGTTGACCTCGTAAGAGTACACTTTCTCCAAAGGCCTTATTGGTCATCACATCTTTGGGGAACTCCAATTCAGTCACTGTTTTACAATGGTATATTAAAGTATAGGCCAAAGGATAAAAAACATCTTTAGAAGCCATTCTTTGAGAAAAATTTCACTTGTCTCTGCTTATTTGTCCTTTTGTTCCAGATTAACAGAACTGTGGATTTATTTCTCATATTTTCTTTTGCTAATGTAAATAGAGCCTGAATGTAGCACAAAACCGGGAGATTTAGCCCTACTTTCCTCCAGTTCTTTGTCTTTTAGATCCATATATGACTTATATGTAGGGCCTCTAGATTCAGAACATACATGTGCCTTGAAGATTCAGAACAATTGTTCATAGAAAGCAAGCTGCTGGGAGAGAAAACGCAAATGATAATAACTTACGATTTTGTCTAAAGTAAAAAGTAAAACAAATTGAGTAATAAATGTTAATCATTTTAAATATTAAATTTAATTAATTTAACTATCATTAATTAGATTATGAAATTTATAGTGTATCTTATAGTAAATAGAAACATATACTTTGTATGTTGTATTAAGTATTTGGAATTATTGCCACATTACTAATTCAGAATATTTCAAATTAAATTTACAGTAGAGGTAAAATAATTGAGAATTTGTATCTCACTTTTCAAGAGCCTTTTATTTTTACTTTGATCTTAAATCATTATCATTTCAAAATACTTTTGATTTCTAATCAATGTAAATGATAGTTCAGTGGTTTTTCTCTTATAATTGGTTCACCAATACTAAGTTAAGTTACTCTCCAGATGTAAGCTTCAGGGGAAATTATTGACAACTTCGAGGATACTAAGAATTTATTCAGTTGCTTTGCCACTGGTCCATGGGCTTGATAGTACTACAGGTCTTGCTGCTAGTCATCCTTTGTATTTTATCTCTTGCTTCACAGGTGCAAGAAATTATTTTCTAAGAAAATAATTAATTGATGAATTCAGATAATGCCTTCTCCTAGTAGGCTAGTAGGCATTCTAGTATGGATTCTGCGAAGCCAATCAATCCTCACCTCCTCTGCTTCCCTAGTACTCTCTTTGGATGTTTACAGTACAGCATTGACCTCATTTTCTTTTAACTTTTTATGTACTGTCTTCTTCAGAGTCTATGGTAATCTCAATAGTAGGCTCCCAGTCTTACAGAGTAGGGGGACTCAGTGCCCAGCACAAAAACTTGACTCAGGTGCCACTGAAGCTAGTTTCTTATAACCCTAGTTAAATCAAGATCTTCGAACGATATGCCTAGTTTCTGCCATTATTTTAACTAAAACGTAGAAACAGTTACCTTCCATCTGTTCTGTTTATTGCAAATATTTAATTTGGAGAGGTTAAAAGACTGCACTCTGGAACTAGACTATCTGCATTCAAATTTCATATCTACTACTTATTGGCTGAGCAAGTTTAAAGAAATTACTTAACATCTCAAGTCTCAGTTTCTTCAACTGTAAAATTGGTACATTAATAGAACCTACTTTATGAGAGAGTTGTGAGACTTGAGTGAAAAAACAATTATGGAAAGCTCTAGAAGAGTGCCTGGCATGTGTAGACATTTTCGTCCTATTATTGAAGCAATGCTTTTTGGATTTAACAGCAGCAGTTACTACTACTTTTATTCTTATTAGCTCCTGAAATATTTACTCTCAGTGTGATTAGATGTTTAGTTTCAAATAATAATGAAATTGCATTATGGGAATGAAGGCTGTAAACTTAGGGTAGCTTTGGAAAAATTACAGGTAACTTTACTGCTGAAAATTAATAGCATCCACAAGAGGCAGTCAAGCCAGGATTGTACTTTTATTGTTCATTGGTTATTGTCTTATAGAAAAGCAAGTTTTAAATTTTCAGTTAGTCATCTACTTATTATTTGAATTCATTGGTATCTGTCTTCAGGGTTTTAGCCTATGAATATCTTATTACACAAACTCTAGAATTCAAATAAACTGTTGAGAGTGATGGCAAGGAATATTAATAGTGTTTTGCTGTTTATTCAAAATGCTGCAAACTTCCCCATGTTCCCATGCATGATAAATCATTGTGGATACAACTGGATTATGAAAGATTTGGATAATGGACCATTAAAATCATCTACTAAAATGCTAATTATGTTATCCTATTCCCCCAAAATCATTCCCCCCTCCCTCAATTTCAGCTATTGTGGGTTTGGTAGGCATATATGTAGGTATATGTATGCCAACAAAAATTTTATTTACACATATGACAATGCTTCTAAAATCTCCAAATATGCAGATTCAATTATAATTCTAAAGTATCCCATGTGACTGTTGCTATGGTTTGTATGTGAGGTATCCCCCAGAAGCTTACTTGTGAGACAATGCAAGAAGGTTCAGAGAAGTGATTGGGTTGTGAGAGTCTTAACCCTATCAGTGAATTAATCCCTTGATAGGGATTAATTGAAGTAGTAATTGAAGGCACATAGGTTGTGGCTGGTGGGCATTGGGGCATGCCTTTGGGGACTGTATTTTGTTTCTGGCAAGCGGACTCTAGGTTCCTGCTTCCTGATCATCCTGTGAGCTGCTTCCCACCACCATAGTTTTCTGCCATAATGTTCTGCCTCACCTCAAGCTTCAAGGAATGGAGCTGGCTGTCTATGGGCTGAGACCTCTGAAACCGTGAGGCCCCAAATAAATTTTTCCTCCTCTACAATTGTGCTGGTCGGTCTTTTAGTCACAGCAGTGAAAAAGCTGACGAAAACAACTGCATTTACAATAATTCTTTAATAGTAGTCCTTTGAACTAGTGAAGTTGAAAAAACTATAAAATTAGCTGGAACTAATAGAAATAGCTGTTCTATTAAAGGCTTTACTGTGACTCTGGCTGGACTAAAGAAAAAAATGAACATATTTTGGAAATGGACCTTTAAAATTCACTCTACTCTCTGTGAACTTTCTAAGTTAGAAAAAAAGAAAACCAAATGTAAGATTTGCAGATTCAAGTATGCCAATTGTGAGGGAAAGCAGCTACAAACCAACAAGGGTCTTCTCAGAGATGCACTAAATTTGGTCTGAATTTCATGAGCTTTTGGAAGTGTGATGGAGTGTGCAAGAATTACAAACCACCACACATATAGAGCCAAATTGAAAGAGAATAAAGGTCCTTTAATGAGCATGCCAGCCAAGTGACTGGGAGCAGGCTTACAATCCAAAGAACTCCCAGCACCTGGATTTTGGAAGTATAGAGTTTATAAAGGCAAAAACCACAAGAACAATTGAGGCACATGTAGGTCAGAAAGAACCTGTGGAGACAGATATTTTGATTACATGAGAGAATCATTTTGATTATACATTTCAAAGCCATTGTGTTACATTCCAGGGCCACAGTCAGGGACGCAGGAAGTCCTACTGTACTGTCAACATAGATACAGCAGTCAGGAGGCTGAAAGGAAAACATTATAAGCAAGCATACAATGGAGTCAGGTCAGAACCAAATGGCACTACTTTGGTCTTTTCCATTTCAGAAGCGCTAATACATTACCATGACCCTGAGAGTACTTTCTTTGAATACTGGAGATTATGTGTAAAATGTGTAATTCTTTTTTTTTTTTTTTGTCAGTTTTTTCAATTGCTTTGATGGAATTACATATACGACCTCTAGTATTTTGATTTCATAAGTGAAAGTTCTTTCACAAATTAAAAATAAAACATCAACCCTTTTGTGTAATGGATCTTTTCCCAATGTGCGCAGTCATAGGAATAAGGACAGAGGTGAAAGAAGAAAGAGAAAGCAAAGGAAGACAGAAAGGAGAGGTGAGGCAAGAGGAAGAATTTCATAGAACCTGATTGAGTTTGGGAGGATCATATGTCTCTAGAACTTCGTTGATGTCATTAAGATTTTCTATTTTATTGGAGTATAGATTTTCAAAGTAGCTTTAATTATGTTTTGTATTTCAATGGTGTCTGTTGTGATATTTCCTTTTTCATCATGAGTTTTAGTAATTTGAGTTTTCTCTCTCCTCTTTGTTAGTGTGGCTAAGGGTTTATGTATTTTGTTTACTTTTTCAGAGAACCAAGTTTTTGTTTTGTCAATTTTTTGAATTGTTTCTTTTGTTTCAATTTCATTGATTTCAGCTCAGATTTTAATTATTTCCTGTCTTCTACTACTTTTGGTGTTGTTCTGTTCTTCTTTTCCTTGGGCTTTGAGATATAAGATTAGGTCATTTATTTGTTGATTTTTTATTCTTTTCTTGAATGTGCTCAATGAAATGAATTTTCCTCTTAGTACTGCTTTCATAGTATCCCAGAGATTTTGATATGTTGTATTGTCATTCTCATTGACCTCTAAGAATTTTTTTATCTTCTCCCTGATGTTTTCTGTTATCCATGCTTCATTCAATAGCATAATTTTTAGTCTCCAGGTGTTGGTACCTGAGAGTAAAAATTAACAACAAAAATTATATTTGATTATGATCGCTCCATCTTCTATACAATGTTGATTTTCAAGTACTAAAGTACATTTTTACAAGTATTTGGCAATATTACTTTTCTTAATTTTGTTTTAAATATTATTTACCAATTAAATGTGCATTCTCCATAGGATATATTTCCTTCATTCCATGCATTTTTGAAATCTTTTAATTTTTGTAATCAGCTTTCTTGAGGTATAATTCACAAGTGATAAACTGCATTTATATAAGCTATACAATTTGTTAAGCTTTGACAAAATGTTTGCTCCTCTTGAAACTCCTGCCCAGAATATTCCTTGTGGCCCCCTGCAATCAATGTCTTCCTCTGCTCCTGGCCCTAGGCAAGCATTTCCACATTTGAAAGGAAGTGCTTGCATGCAATGTCATTACCAGTTTCCAACCACTTGGATATTTTGAAGGACTTTTAAAGACTAATATTGACCTTTGAAGTAAATCCCAATGACATGTTAGCTAATATGACACAGAGGATTAAAAATATGCATGTAGAGGTAGGTACTCGTCTTTTGCCTCTACATCACCATGAGACTATTCCCTAACTAGCTACAATGAGGATGAAAGAGCAGTAAAGCAGATCTGGAACCAATCTTCTGCTTAGAGCACAGCCTGGCATGGATTAGGTAACCCATAGGCAAGAGAGATTGATAGATTACACAGTTATTTCACCAAGTCTTAAGAGGTTTGTTATTCAACTGCTTAAGTGGCAGAAAGGATTTGAACCCTGAAAATAATAGGCACAGAGTTCATACCACACTGCCCTTCTTAGAGGAAAAGAGGAGCTATTTTTAGACATGCAGGTAAAGCTAACCAGTTGGCAGATTAAATAAAGATCTATAACTCAGGAGAGTTATGGGTCTGTAATTCAGAAATCTAAAATTTGGTAAATCTTTTCATCTGTGATTTCCTTATAAGACTCTTTTAAGTAATAAGTAATAGCCACCAAAGATCTTTGAAAATGTTTAAAGTGTGATAGAAATGCAAGTGTTTTTTAAGTCTGTTTTGCTTCTTATTGTATCCTTAGTGTCTAGAACAGTGTCTGATGTGTAGTATGTGCTCAGTAAATACTTGTTAAATTGAATTGAATGAATTCTTTTAAAACAGTTCCATCGGTTCATAAATCACAAATACACAAAGTAGGTTTATAATTAGGGATGCAATTAATATCTGTTCTTGAAAAGAATAGGGAAAAAAGCCAAGGAGGTCTTTATTCTTATAACAGTAGTATAAAAATTTGTATTTGATATACAGAAGGTGTTCATTTAATTTCCTAACCCTACAACCCAACTAATGGTACCCAAACTAATGTTCTGTAAATCCTGATACTAACATGAAAGTATCACTGCAGTCCTTTATCAGGTTGCTCTTTGGTCCATAAAATGTTTTACTAATAGGCAGCTATTTTAATTAGTATTTGTTCTGCAGTTTTAAAAAGAGATTTATTTATAAAATACAGATAGTTCAGAAAGCAACCCAATGAATATCTGGATTGAAAATTAGTCTACTGTATTAGGAATAAAACGTCCATTTGTCCTTTTCCTTCACTCTTTGCCATAAAGCAAGATAGTCTGATGCTATTCCTCACTTTTAAGATATTTGCATTTAAATGACTTAGGTTTCAGGTTAAGGCTATGGTAAGAGTTTGCATTAGGGAGAAAGTTGGTTCCTTACATCAAATCATAGAGAAATTCAAACTAAAGATGCTATTTAACTTGTTCTATTTTCTATTATAACCTAGTCCACCTTTTTTATCTCAAAATTTCTCTGATGATTTCCTGAGAAAGGTTTTGATAGTGTAGTTAAAGGGTTACTTCAGATCCAACCTTTTCTGTTAAAATATTAAACTGTAGCCTTTGAACAGTATTGCATCAGCAACATGAAACCCACTAACAATCTGGAAGCAATAAATTTCACTTAAATGCTCTTCATTGTAGTAAGTGCCTCATCTTGTAACAGATATTCTCATGAGAGTTTTGTGTGAAACTCTTTCTCAGTTAAGATCTTTTAATAGCTATTCCTAATCCTGAACCATTTCTGGTACCTAATTAGTATGTGCTAGCAATGTAATTTAGTGTATCAGTGTCATTAATACGTTACAAGTTATAGACCAAACATAGTATTGAAAGAAAGGAAGGAAAAGATCAATCTTTTAATTACTTTTGCTGTGGATTTTTATCATGATTTCTTCATTTAAAGTTCTTGAATATCTATCGTATCTGCCCAAGGATCATATGTTTACAATTCTTTTTTTTGAGGGGGGTGGTACTGGGAATTGAACTGAGGGACACTCAACCACTGAGCCACATCCCCAGCCCTGTTTTGTATTTATTTAGAGACATGGTCTCACTGAGTTGCTTAGCACCTCACTTTTGCTGAGGCTGGCTTTGAATTCATGATCCTCCTGTCTCAGCCTCCCAAGCAGCTGGGATTACTGGGCATGTGCCACCACATCCTGCCAATTCTTGATATGGAAAATTATAGAATTTCAGAAAGGAATTAAATAGCAAGAATACAGGAATTCATACCCTGTTTTCCTTAGGAGGATCCATCATATTATCCTACTCATCAAAGCTTACATAATTTTAAGGTCCCCAGACACCAGAGGAAACCAAAGCTAATTGGAAAGAAGTTAAAACTATAGTAGGGAATTAACATCTTTTGAAAGAGAAAAGGTGGTATGAAATGCTCAAATTTCTATGGTATAAAGAAGAAACTAAGATTAAAGTATTATTGTTGAAATCAGATGAAAACAAAAAAATTTAATTACATTAATTTTTACACTTAAAATTGCTCAAACAAAAATTTGGGAGATGTGGTCCCCATATTATGTGCATTTTATGTCTTTATATATCAGTTAAAATAATTTAATTTATATAAAAATGCCATTGAAAGAAATGATTGACTTGAATTTTGGGTGGTAAAGTATGTTGTATTTTAACCATAATTATCACATGTATGAATAAAGTAGAAGAAAATTAAATGAAAAAAAAAATTGCAGGGAGACTATTTTAACACTGCTGTCTCATTTCTGACTGATAGCCACTTCCTCATCAAAGTGTTTCAATTATATACTCTGTATTTCTTTCCAATCATTTCATTTCCTCCATTTCCATTGCCTTCATTCATTCTTGCCTTCTTTTAATGTCTACAGTACAACTGGAGTAATTTTTATTATAAAAAATTTAAAAACCTGAATACAGCTCTGATGCCTAACAGCAATCATTGTTCTTAGGATAAAGGCCAAAACTCTTCCTACAGTCCTAAAGGTCCTGGGCTGTCTGCCTCTAGTTCTTTAAGTTCCACCTACTCTGTTTTTCCTTTGGGATCTGAGAAAAAAAAAACCCGGTTCCTTCTTGCCTCAGGGCCTTCATGCATGTCCTACCTTCTGCCTAAAATTACACACACACATATACACACACACTCAGTTTTCATTGTTGAAATTATCAAACACATTCATATTAACAATGTGTTTATTCTTATTTCATCCAAAGAACCCACTTCAACCCCACCCCATAATTTTGAAGCAAATCCCAGAAATACCATGAAGCACTCTCTAGCTCACACTTACCCTGAAGATGTTAGCTCAGGCACCGCTTTGCTTCCCTCATTCTTCTATCATACTCAGTCATGGTATATGAACTGTTGCCCCTGGGAAGTTCAACATTTTAACAATTATTCCAGCATGCATTACATCTTTGTGTGGTTTTTGAAATAATATCTATCTTTGCACATAAACTCTATGTTTCATAAGGAGAAATTATATCGATGTTGCTCATCATTCTATTCCCTCCATTCATCAGAGTGCCTGGCTTAAAGTGAATTATTAATAAATATCCATTGGATTAATTAAGCTCTGGGGATTTCCATAATAAAACCCCCTGTTTGTTGTTTCTATCCTGGCATTTTTCATGGTCTTCTGACTGATATCAGGAGATTTTCTGTAGATAGACTTTTACCTAGATTCCTGTAGTCTTTTAGAGAGATGTTTATCTTCTTTTTGATCTCTTTTGAAGCACTTACTATTAATTTTTTAGCAGATCCTGTTGGTCTATTTTTAAAATGAATGCACAAACAAAAGTTATGGGTAATGTAGATCTTGTTAATCCTTTCAATGCTCATAGGACATGGTTTTATACATCATAAAACTATTTCCCCCAATGAACAGAAAAACACTGTAAGGAAAATGGTCTATGGGAAGTTTCCAGTGATGTAAATGACTAGTTTTGAATCATAGTATAACACACATTATGATAAAGGGAGTGGAAAGTCAAAATGTTGGTGGACCATGTTAATATTGAAAATGGTTGTTGACAATATTAGTTGATTTCAGTGTCTTAATTGTTTTATTCTAAATCAAAGTAATCCCAATTTTGCTGTTATCTTATTTATATGAACTCCAATATCATTTTAAGAGCTTGAGTAAGAAAAATATATATGAAGAAAAAAATTTTAAAATTCTGGGAAATTTTTGAAAAGGTAAAAATGCTGTCACAAATGTGGTATCACATATTTCTTAGAATGATTTTATAATTTTTTCAAAGATCAGTATATTTACAAACAAAAAGTTAGCTTATTATATGAGTTTTTAATAATATCTATTAATTAGGTTTTGAAATTTTGCAATGTAGTGCTATTTAGGAATCTGTTTACTATCACTTTACCATGACTATGAATCCATTCAAAATTTTTATGCAAAATTATAGCATCATTTTGAATTACGAGATATAATGACGCTTCATTCAGAAAGTGGCACTGTTCAAAGAGAGAAATTTTTCAACTCAAAATGGATCAAGGACATAGGAATTAGACCAGAGACCCTGCACCTAATAGAAGAAAAAGTAGGTCCAAATCTTCATCATACCTGCTTAGGACCAGACTTCCTTAACATGACTCCCAAAGCACAAGAAATAAAAGCAGGAATCAATAATTGGGATAGATCCAAACTAAAAAGCTTTTTCTTGGCAAGGGAAACCATCAACAATATGAAGAGAGAGCCTACAGAGTGGGAGAAAATCTTTGCCACACACACTTCAGATAGAGCACTAATCTCCAGAACCTATGAAGAACTCAAAACATTTTACACCAAGAATACAAATAACCCAATCAATAAATGGGCTAAGGAAATGAGCAGACACTTCACAGAAGAGGATCTATAAGCAATCAACAGATATATGAAAAAATGTTCATCATCTCTAGTAATAAGAGAAATGCAAATCAAAACTACCCTAAGACATCATCTCACCCCAATTAGAATGTCTATTATCAAGAATACAGGCAACAATAGGTGTTGGTGAGGATGTGGGGAAAAAGCTACACTCATACATTGCTGGTGGGGTTGCAAATTGGTGCAGGTACTCTGGAAAGCAGTATGGAGATTCCTTAGAAAACTTGGAATGGAACCACCATTTGACCCAGCTATCTTGCTCCTTGGCCTATACCCAAAGGACTTAAAATCAGATTACTACAGAGATGCAGCCACATCAATGTTCATAGCTGCTCAATTAACAATAGCTAGATTGTGGAACCAAACTAATACCCTTCAATAGATGAATGGATAAAGAAACTGTGGTTTATATACACAATGGAATATTATTCAGCCATAGAGAATAATAAAATTATAACATTTGCCAGTAAATGGATGGAGTTGGAGAATATCATGCTAAGTGAAATAAGCCAATCCCAAATAACCAAAGTGGATAAGTGGATGATGATACATAACAGGGGTGGGGGAGGCAAGAATGGAGGAAGGATGGATTGTATAGAGGAAAATGAGGGATGGGGAAGGGGCAGAGGGAAGGAAAAATAATAGAATAAGCCAAACATCATTACCCTATATACATGTATGGTTATGCAAATGGTGCGACTCTACTTCGTGTACAACCAGAGAAATGAAAGTTGTACCCCATTTGTGTATAATGAATTGAAATAAAAAGAAAACAGAGAATTATAAGCAATCAAAAGAAAAGCAAATCTTCAAAATTGAATTTTTTCCCAAATCATAGCAATACATATCTGAGTTCCAGGTAGTTATGTGGTCGTGATTTGTTTTTTGCCTTGGATATACTTAAACAGATATTATTGTCCTCATGTCTCCTAAGGCTTTCCTTTGCCTTGTCATCTAGACACCTCCACTATAAATACTTTCTATCACTTTGACATAAGATAATTTATCTTAAAATAAAGACTATATAACCAGTTTCTTAGCATTCTACTTATTAGTTGTTTATAAGTAATAATTAAATGGGGAATGAGATATTACCTTTTTGGCTACATGATCCTAAATCAGAAGTAGATCACACAGTTAGCATATCTTAAATTACGTTGCCCTCACTGAGAAAATAATCTTACTAAAGATTGAAAATTTCTAAGGTATTCCTCCACAGTTGTTCAACATGTGAAAGGAAGTGCTTTCTTGAAATGTCATTTCTCATTTCCATCAAATTGGGTATTTCAAAGCAATTTTGAAGATTACTGTTGACCTTGGTAGACACTGATATTGTAAATAATTCAACAACTTCATTTGTCTAATATGGTATATGCAAAGTGGCTATTCTTCAGAAAATGTTGGCTGAAATAAGAATTTTATTTTTTTTAAACTGTAGCTGGCAAATACATCTCTAACAAAGACACTTTAGCAATTAATTGTATGATTTGGGAAAATCAAGTTATTTTTAACATTCTGCTTACAAATGCATGCTCAGCTGCACAGCATAAGTCATGTTAAACATGAAACTCCAACTCAGTCTTCTATCTACATTTATAATAGATGCGTTTTAGCATTCAAGAATCTGAACAAATTAAATTAAAGATACAGCACCATCTTATGGATATTTCTGTATTTGTAAAATTTGGAAATACAAAAATCTTCTTGAGTTTGGGAATGGACAAGCTTTATCAATAAAAAAGTATAATGAGAAGAAAATGTTGTTATGTAGCTGAGAAAAGCAATGCAATACCGAGGAACTCCTATGGGTACATGTGCAGGTGGACACGTGGGTACGTGTGTGACTGTGACAGCGTTGAATACAAAGGCACAATGGACATTTTTTTCCCTTTCAAAATTAAGAATTCTACTAAGAAGGGAAATAAGCAATTGTTATTACAATACATATTTATAGGTTGTAAATAAACATTTACTGTTTAATCTGTAAAGGACACTGGGACATCACTGAGTATCATCTTGCAGCGATGCTATGAAACTACAGAGCCATGGAGAAGTGGAAGTGTTCTCACGAGCGATGAGCCACACTTCCCAAAGACAGCAGAGGAATTTAGAAAGGATCAGAAACGCAACTGTCTGCTGAAGCTGTACATCTAGTTAGAAAGTCTCCTTATGTTTATCTAGCTTTTAATTATTTTCATAGGTGATTTATACCCATTATTATTGTTTAGATTTCAGATGCAGATTTTAAATAAAAGCTGCCTAATAATTTTCCTTTTTATTTTAATGTAGAGTCTGTAGCCAGATTAAGAACATTAGAGAAAAATTGATTGATATGATGCCTCAATGAATTATTAAACACAGTTACTTACATATGGCTCATATCCTCAATCTTTTCCTCACCCTAGTTATTAGATGTGAACTTGAGGCATTATGTGATTTATCCACCCTAATCAACACAGATCCATTGGTTCTTAGAGTTTTGGGGGTCTTATTCTCCATGACAAAATTTTTGGATCCTCTCCTTAGAAAAACTTCCAAGGATACAATTCATTTTGTGTATAATTTTACGAGTTTCTAGTTTCCCTAGAGCTCATCTATGCACTATAGTTTTAAATAGTATTGTTTATTTTAACATGTATTTCTTTTTGTTCATTGTTTTGATAAGAAAATCGGGGACTTAATTGTAAAAATATGAATAGTTTTCTTATAGTAGAGAGAATTTAATTTTCCATGTATGGGCTCTCTCTTTCTCTTTCACACACAATACACACACATACACACACTCCCTCTCACACACAAACATACACACACATGCACTCTCCCTCAGGAACACACACACACACACACACACACACACGCATGCACACATCTGCTTCTATTTGAGTTTGAGTCATTTCCCTCACAGATAAATTATGTAAAAAAGAAGTATTGACAAAATGATTCTTTCGGATTTACTTTTATGTAGATTATTTTTATGTTACCCACTTTAGATTAAGATATAAAAATATGACGTTGGCTACAAACAACTCAGAAATTTTGGCTATATCCTTACAGAATAGTACAGATTCTAATAATCTCTGATTAGGAATTATGTTTTATATAATGCAAACTCTCATTTCTAAATTTCTAAATTTTGTTTCAAATATAAATTCACTACCACTTTAGTAAAACTAAGTTATTCCTAGATGTCCACATTAATAATAAAAAAATCAAGTTGAAAATTCTAACTGTAGCATAAGCATATTTTTATACTCAATTATCAGATGGGGACAGATTTTTTTAGCTTAAGAAATTCAAGGAAATTTCAGATACATAATAGTGATTTATAACGTTTAAATTCAGATCCAAGTCATGATATGTTTAATGAAAGTTTTCAGGTTACCAAATGTAAAATAATCTTTATGTCAAAATAAATGTCATTTATTAATATTGTAGAACAATCTTAATTTAGTATGATACATTTTGAAGGGCAGATTGCATAAAAGTTCATGAAAAATTAGATACCTGATCATCTGAAGTAAAAAACATTTTCAGAATCTATATACATAAGTGTAACAGGATTCGCAGGATAAATTTGTTCAACATAGTTTAATACCTACCTTTACTTTAAATCAAACGGAGAGAATAATATTTGAGGTGAATAGTGGGTAAGGAGTTCCAATATGTTTGTTGTGCAATAGTAAAATTAAAGACCTAACCTTGGGGTTCTCAGATATGGTCCTTCAACCCCTCTGGGATGCTGAGATCCCTTTCTGGAGAATTTAAAATATTGAACTATTTTCCTATGAATGCTAAGACTTTGCTAGTCATTTTCACTGTCATGGCCTGGCCCTGATGTCACAGAAATTGTGGAGGTATAACTGCTGTGGTCTTAGCAAGACTAAAGGCAGTAAACCTGAATGTGCTAGTAATCATGAGTTCTTCACTGGTGCACACTCACTGCAGAGAGACAGAGAGAGAGACACACACACACACACACACAGAGGGAGGAGGGGAAGGAGAGAGAGAGAGGAAGAGACCAGTTTCACTCAGAAATGATCCTGGGTAAGCAGTAAAAATTATTAATTTTTCTAAATTAAAGTAACCCTGGGGTTACTTTAAAAAATATTCTGTGAGGCAAAATGGAAAGTATTACATAAAGTGCTTCTGCATAATGAAGTATGATGGTGTTTGCAGGTTCAACTAGGTGTAGTTTCATGGGACCCCGTTTTTACTTGAGGGAAGATCTGACAGACAAATTGTAATTATTCAGACCTGGATATTCTGCAGACGTGTTCTCAAATGCGAAAAAAGCAAGCTTGTCACTTTAATGAAAACAACTGACAGTACTGTTGCCACTGATAAAATTCAAGTTTTCAAGTGAAAATTATAGTTTCCTAAAATGTATTTGCAACTGTGAGCTCGATAGGTTCCTAATACTTAAAGACTTTTCTCATGAGATTGGTGGCTATTGATAAAAGTGTTTTTTTATACTGTGTAATCAAAATGTGTCCACATATGGAAAATATATAATTTTGTGAACCAATATTTTCCTAATGACCAATAAATGACATTAAAAACCATGCATAGGTTAAAAAAAAGATCCTCAAAGCACAAGATACAGTAATGGATTTTAAAATACTACCTTAGAAGAAAGATTTACAGATATGTTGTCCATTTTACATTGTCCATTTTATATGAAGCTATCATTGTTGAATTTTGGTGTAATATAAAAGAAGAATATGCATAATTATATAAAAAAGACTATTAAATATACCTTTTCCAACTATATATCTATGTGAAACCTGGTTTTTTTTTCATCTACTTGAACTAAATTAAATGCAGAAGTTGACAGGACATTTCAGATGAAATTATTAAGTCAGACATTAAAGAGATTTGTAGAGTGCAATATAGTACTCATCACTCAATACTTTATTTTGGAAATACAGTGTTTTTAAAATAAAAATATGTAATGTATGGCATGTAACAGGTTTGGTTTTTTTAGATGAATATCTATTTCTAAATTTTCTTAGAAGTTTTATTTTTCTAACATGAGAAAAATTGATAAATATAATTCACACCAAAAGAAAGTTCTTTGGGGTCATTATTAACTTTCGAGGGTCCAAATGGGTCTTGTGAACAAAAAGTTTGATAGCTGATGTAGACCAGAGTAACAGTAAATAATAAAAACACATTAATTTTTCTCCTTAAAAACTATGCTTCACTTTAGTTTTATTTTCTTTAGTATTATTCTTGAAGTAGTATAATTAAAAAAAAAAAAAACAGTAGAGTTCTCATCTCTTGAGTGAGACTTTGTTTGAATTCCTAGTCAATCAATGCAATTTTCTGTGTACAGTGTCCTAGTGCAGTTCTTAATATAAAATAGTTACTCAATACATGTTATTGACTAGCAAAAAAAAAAATGTGTTTAACAACAAAGTCAATATAAGCACAAAAAACTATGAAAGCTGGAAAGAAAAAGGCTCTGGTTATTTATTGCTTTATCCATTTATGTGCATAATTCCTATTTTATCCAGTCTCACAAAAATCCCACAGAGTTTGTGGCTTTCTTAACATTTGACACACAAACATCCTATCTGAGGCTAACTATCTGTTTTTACGTAGACACAATAGTCACACACACACATGTATCTTGAATTAGAGCAAGACTTCCCTCCTGACCCTTTCAACACATAGGTCATGATGTGCTTTTACCTTTTTTCCCTCCTTTTACTGTGCATTCCAACTCACATTTGTTTACTTCTTTCAGATTCTAATGACATGGAAAATTAAAGGCAGCAGAACTGTAATCAATCGCTAATGAATGCACACAGATTTAATAGGAACAGAAGGAGGGCAGCTTCTTATCTGAAGTCAAACATTCTTATAAAAATTAGGAAACTGCTGAAATCTTAATAAAATATCACAACACATATTTTTTCATCACTGTGACAAATACCTGAAACAAACACACCAACAGAGGAGGAATGCTTTATTTTGGTTTATTGTCTCAGAAGTTTCAGCCTATGGTCGACTAGGCCCATTACTTTGGGCCTGAGATAAGGCAGAACATCATGGCAGAAGGGTGTGGCAGAGGAAAGCTGCTCAGCTCATGGCGGACACAAAGCAGAGAGAGAGAGAGAGACAAAGGAATTGGGCCAGGAACAGGAAATATCCTTCTCCCAGTGACCAACTGCCTCCAGTTAGACCCAACCTCCTAAAGTTTCCACCACCTCCCCATGGTGCCTTCAGATTGCTAATCCATCAGTGGATTAATCCACTCATATGATCAGAGCCCTTAGGATTCCGCCATCTACTTCCTTAAATCCCCACTTCTGAACAATGCTGCCGTGGGAAACTAAAACTTCCACACATAAGACTGGGGCACATTTCTAATTGAAACCATAATAGTGCGATAGTTTAGTCTGATTGTTTAAGGCTAATAATCTAGAAATTCAACATTTGAACTGTGTAAAACTGAATAACAAATAAAAGAATCATTTGCAACTTTATCTACATTGTTTCCATAGTTCTGACTAAAAGTGAGTTTAATGATAAAGTGATTATAAAAAAAGTAAAATTCTTGGCATTAACTGAGAAGTTACTATATACCAGATAGTCTTTTAAGTATTTGCATTATCTTAATCTTCTCAACATTTCTTTGACATATTTGTGTGTGTGTGTGTGTGTGTGTGTGTGTGTGTGTACTGCTCATTTACAGGTCATTGCATAAATTCTCATCCACTACCTATATAATGTTGGGGTCTCAGAACAGTTCCTTGTTAGGATTCAGATTCTAACTGGAGGAGAAAAGGAAAAAGTAAAGGGAGAAAGGGGGTTAAGAAGAGGCTTTCAAGAGGATTGTAAACATATTTCCTAATAAGGTATAAATACCTTAGTGTTTCAAAATTTTTTTTTTTTTTTTTTTTTTTTTTTTTTTTTTTTTTTTTTTTTTT
>JAJEJO010003382.1:215313-269347 GCA_020662805.1 Glaucomys volans | reverse complement strand
GGCTAAAAATTTTTTTGTTTTTATCTTACATTTGTAAACACATACTCCTGTTTTCAGTTGGGTGGGACTTTCCCCATATGTATTGCAAAACTGATTCTCCCATTTGACATGAAAATATTTCTCTTTGTTGTAAAATAATTTTAGTTATGACTATACTACAAAACAGACTGGTCATTTCCAAAATACTTAAGGGATATTTTGAGAAATTTTTTCTCTAACACCACAGATCATGTATTGTTCTATTAGAGCACAAGTATTTATTTTGTGCTTATGTCTCTTTCATATGTATTTTCTCAGGAGCTACATTTCATTGTTGTTAATCTTTAGAACAGTGCATAGCCTATAACAGATGTCCCAAAATGTCTTAGTGAAAGAATGACTTTATCTGTGACTTGAAAGAATTAATATTTCCCTTTCAGGTCAAATGCACAAATCCATTCTCAACCAGAAGATAACCCACCTAAAAGTGTTCAGGTCTCACACCTGTTTCCTTACAATACATTGCCAAATCCCATTTTACATTTCATTTTAGTTCTGTGCATCCATCTTTTCTTAGCATTCAAGGTGTTTCATTAAAAGCAGTATAACCTCAATTTGTTTTGATGCGTACCTTTATACAAGTAAAAATGAATCACTGAATAAGTTCAAGTATATTATGTGTGTTTTGAAATGGTACAAATCAGTCTTATGTTGGGCATATTTAATCAATTACTCCAGAGTACCAACCAATTAACACTGTTTGAAATAATCACATGAAAAGCAACTATATAAGGTATAAATTTTGCAAGAACATTAGGACAAAATTGAAAACTTTATTTAAAATTATCAGGATAGAATTGATTTCTATTAATAGGTTTTCATTTCAGGTTTCTTTGCTTTAAACCATTTCTAAATTGGAAGAAAGGAAAGAAGGCTTCCCCGGAGTCCCATCTTTGGCTCCTGTTTTCATTCTGAACACATAATTTCTGTACCTTACCATTCATACTTGTACCTTCGACCACCACCAATATGTGGATGATTATCTTATCCAGATTTGCATTTCCAACTGTGTGTAGGATTTCTCACATGTTAGATTACTTCCTCAAAGACTGGATGCTTCTCCAAAACTACCTGTTTTCTATAAGTCCATATTTCATCTATTATCAAGTTACTGTATCCTGGGGAGCATATTCCATTTAACCTTGTACCTTCCCCAACTCCTCATACGTAAACTGTTAATTTCTCTGTCCATCTCTTAAGTGTTCCTCTTCCTCTTGTTCCCTATCTTGAATTCAAGCCCTCATTGTTTCCCCCATATTTTCTCACTAATCTTTTGTTGGTAACTTGCCCCTGGCTCCACTGCCCTTGCATTGCTCCAGACTGACCCTTAACAGTTACAGAGCACAGTATGTCTTACCTTACTTAGAACCTTATGTGAACCCCCATTTTCGGCAGGATATGGTTTAAATTCCAAGGCTTGACTTACAAGTCCATCTTTGCCTATTCACTGGTCTCATCTCCCTCATTTTCATATGGATCCTTTACTTCAGGCCAGTTTACCTGCAGTTCTCCAAATGTGGCAACTAATTTCCTCCCTTGCAAATGCTGTCTCCTGTCCATTGTGCCTTCACTTCATCAGTTCTGAATCGCTCCTCAAGATGTGTCAAAGATCTTGGAAGCGTTCCCTTACTGTTTCCTGAAGGAGCTGTTTCTTCAATTTATTACCATTATCTCCACCCAGTTATTAAAACAAGCATTGGTTCCATAGACTAGCTATAGTGAACTGAGCTGCTATGAACATTGATGTGGCTGTGTCACTGTAGTATGCTGAGTTTAAGTCCTTTGGGTATAGGCCAAGGAGTGGGATAGCTGGGTCAAATGGTGGTTCCATTCTTAGTTTTTAAAGGAATCTCCATACCGCTTTCCAGAGTGGCTGCACCAATTTGCAACCCCACCAACAATGTATGAGTGTAGCTTTTTCCCCACATCCTCGCCAACACTTATTGTTGCTTGTGTTCTTGATAACAGACATTCTAATAGGGGTGAGATGATGTCTTAGAGTAGTTTTGATTTGCATGTCTCTAATTACTAGAGATGTTGAACATTTTTTTCATATATCTGTTGATTGCATGTAGATCCTCTTCTGTGAACTGTTTGCTCATTTCCTTAGTCCATTTTTTGATTGGGTTATTTGTATTCTATAGATAGACTGTGGAACCAACCTAGATGCCCTTCAACAGGTGAATGGATAAAGAAACTGTGGTATATATACACAATGGAATATTATTCAGCCAAAAAGAAAAATAAAATTATGACATTTGCAGGTAAATGGATGGAATTGGAGAAGATCATGTTAAGTGAAATAAGCAATCCCCATAAAACCAAAGGCTGAATGATTTCTCTTATAAGTGTTTGATGACACATAGCTGGGTGGGGAGAGGCACGGGAAGAATGGAGAAGGCATGGATTGTATAGAGGAAAATGAGGGGTGGGAAGGGGGCAGGGAAGGTAAGGTAACAGAATGAGAAATATCTTTACCCTATGTATATGTATGAATATACAAATTGTATCATTCTACTTTGTGTACAACCAGATAAATGCTAGTTGTACTCTATTTGTGTACAATGAACCAAAATAAAAAATAAATTAATTAAAAAACAAACAGATGGGCATGGTGGCGCATGCCTGTAATCCCAGCAACTCAGGAGGCTGAGGCAGGAGGATTGCTAGTCCAAAGCCAGCTTCAGCAACTTAGCAAGACCCTGTCTCAAAATGAAAAATATAAAGGACTGGGGATGTGGTTCAGTGGTTAAGCACCCCTGGGTTCAATCCCTGGTACCCAAAACAAAAAAACAAAAAAGAACAAAAAAACAAAACAAACAAGCATTGGATTGCAATCTACTGATTATTTAAAATAAATGGTTTTTTCACTTGTCATTCCTTTAAAAAATATTTTTAGTTGTAGATGGACAGAATATTTAAAAAAAAATTTTTTATGTGGTGCTGAGGATTGAACCCAGTGCCTCACACGTATCAGGCAAGCACTCTACCACTGAGCCACAACATCAGCCCTCATTTGTCATTCCATAACTTGTAAACTTCTTAAGAATTGTATCTTGTTCTAGCTGTACTAGTATGACTTCAATGTATGTTAGTCTCTTAAGCAATATGTTAAATTAATGAACATTAATTTCTCTTTAACATTATCTTTATTGTCTTTTGAATATTTAAATTATACTTTTTTTTTTTTTTTTGAACCAGGGATTGAACCCAGGGACACTTGACCACTGAGCCACATCCCCAGCCCTATTTTGTATTTATTTAGAGACAGGGTCTCACTGAGTTGCTTAGGGCCTCGCTAAGTTGCTGAGGCTGGCTTTGAACTTGTGATCCTCCTGACTCAGCCTCCCAAGTCACTTGGATTACAGGTGTACGCCACCACGCCCGACAATATTATACCTCTTAAACTATTTTCATCTTCCTGGAGAAAACACTTTGTATGTTATTTTAAAAAACAATATATAATTTCCCACAGGGTTCTCAAGGCTTGGAGATTTTTGATTTGCTAAATATTTTTGATAGGAAGAAAACAATAAGCTGTCACATCCAGTAGTACTATTTAATAAGAGACTGAAAATATACCATACATTGGAAAGAAAAAGAAGGATAATAAAGTATATAAAATATATTTAAGTTGTATTCATATGTCCCTAGAAATTAAATTCTTATTTTAATTATCACTATAGTAAATATATTTAATGTACTGACTTGTTACCAAGGCAAATGTCAGTAGAAAAGGCCAGTATTGGACTAAGGAACTGTGTTGAATCCCTGCTCCACTAGTTGAGAATTTTGTCACCTCAAGCTCCTTATCTGTACAATGGAACTAAAAATAGATAACAGATAATATATGCAGAGAGCTTCGTGCAAAATCTGACACAAAGGGCAATCAACAACAGTATCACCTGGTTTAGAAGGTTACTTTGATGACATTATTAGATAATTTCACAGAGCTTTGCAAACTAACAAGTATTAGACATTAGGAACTAAATGAATAACATTGCCATTTATTGTTTACCTTGCCATAAATAAAACACTGTCTTTAAATACATAGGTTTTTGAGATTTCCTATTCCTTGGCAGATGACGGTCAGCGTGGTGCCAGGCCTTAGTGAAGACCTTTTGTCACTATGGGACCAGTTAGGCACTGAAATGTAAGTAAGGCTCTCCAAGAGCAAATGCTTTCCCCATCTAGGGAGAATGTCAGCAAAAGTGGAAGGAAAGCCTCCCTCTTGGGTACGTAACTACTGAAGTGGCCTGAAAAAGCTGAAACTCTTATTTGGCCATGTGTCAGAGCAGCTCAGTGAATTTGTCCCGTGTTACTTTCACTGAGCTTCATCACCTTTCTGCCAGCCCGGCCTCTGCACTCTCTGTTGTGCGGTGAATGCGTTTTGCTCATTTCCCCTCTGTCAGGACTAAGGGCACAAGTAACAGAATCTCAAAAAGAAACTGCTAGGTGATTCTGGCACTGAGAAATCTGCACAGAAAAGGCAGGTTTCAGGTGCAGCTACAAGACGCCCACTTGAGGCCAGAAACGACAGCGACTCTGTTGTGTGCCCCGGTTCACCTCCAGCTCCGCCAAAGGCTAACAGCGCTGGATACCCGGCAGGCGCTCAAATATTTGTTGAATCTCCACACTATACAACCTGTATTGAGTCAATCACATCCCAACCCAGAAAATAATCAGCTGTGTTTGAGCTGAATCTGTGTCATTTCGTAACTACAAAATCTATCTTGCTCATTCGTCTGCAGAAATTAATAGTTTTAAAAGCCTCTTTTTCCTCTCTTATGTGCGTGCCCCTGACTTTTATGATTTGCACTACAACTAAGCATCGAACAGCAACAGTGAAGGGTGAGAGACTTTTCAATCTCGTCGAAACTATATTTCGAGGTGAACGGTCCGGGTCTCACTTTTTTGCGCTTTGGTTCAACTCTGGGCATCAGGTTCAGGTTGGAGAGTTGCCTTCCCCGCCCCCAATCGCACTCAAATCTCCCCAGAAAGCTTGCGTCAGGGTGTGTAGAAAGGTGATGGGTGGTGGGGTCACTGCAGTCCTAGCAGCTGCAGGTGGGCGCTCACCTAGCCACGTCGCGCGGCCACTCCCAGTCTTTGCAAACTGCGCGCCAGGGCACCCCAGCACCCTGACACCTGGGCCCGGGCCGCCGCGGCGGCACGCGCACGCGCACTCCGCGGCCCCGCGCCCGCTCCTCAACATTCCATTCCACGTGTTGCTGCTTGTAGGAGCCACAGGTTCCCCACCTGCGCCCGGGCGCGCGGCCGCTCAGCCTTGGGACTCTGAAGGACCACAGAGTCGGCGAGTTTGGGGCTGGCCGAGCAATTCCCGAGGCGCTAGGGCTCACCCCCAACGCTAACTCCGCCTATTCAATCCCGGCGGCTCCCCTTCTCCCCCCTCCCGGTCCTCCTCCGGCTCCTGCCCGCCCCTTTCGCCCTGGTGGTAGGAAACACTCCTGTATCTAACTCGACGTGTCCGGAAAGCCCTGGCCAGTTTCCCTTTCGTTCTGCGGCCGCTGCTGCTAGCCCCGCGGCTCCCTCGGACCCGCGGGTGCAGCTGCCAGGGGTAAGACGCCTGGGGGCGGCGATCCCAGGAGCGGGGCCCCCAGAGCACCATGCTGGACCCGTCTTCCAGCGAAGAGGAGTCGGACGAGGGGCTGGAAGAGGAGAGTCGCGATGTGCTGGTGGCTACCAGCGGATCCCAGCGAGCGCCGCCGGCCGCGGCTCGGGAAGGGCGGCGGGACGCGCCGGGGCGCTCAGGCGGCGGCGGCGCGGCCAGACCCGTGAGCCCGAGCCCCTCGGTACTCAGCGAGGGGCGAGAAGAACCCGAAAGGCAGCTGGACGAGGAGCAGGAGCGCAGGATCCGCCTGCAGCTCTACGTCTTCGTGGTGAGGTGCATCGCTTACCCCTTCAACGCCAAGCAGCCCACTGACATGGCCCGGAGGCAGCAGAAGGTGAGTTGCGGGACCGGGTGCCTCCTGTCGACACTTCTCCCCGGGGTTTTCTCCTGGGAGAGCTCCAGGGCACCTGCCACCTTCCTCTGCAAAGGGCAGGATACTATATTTTTGTTAGTCTTTGGGGACAAGACGGTGCTTTCGTCTGCCGGGTATGAGGCTGCAAAGGATACATCTCCCTCTGGCCGGCGCTGGCGGGAACCCACAGCTTCACCATCCGCGAGACCGAGACAGACGGATCCACAGTGGCGGCCCTGCGGTAGTTGCACCTGAGCTGGCTGGGCAATGGTCGGATTAGAATGCAACTCCCATCAACTTCAATTTCTAACTGCAGTGGTGCATTCGTGCCCACGTAGCCTGGCATGGTGTTACTGGAACTGGGCTTTGCTGTAGGTCAGAATGAGTGCGTAGCTAGGTGAAACAGGTGGACCCTGAGCACTTTTCTGTTAGCTAGAGAGATCTTCACTACGGGGAAGGGATAGAAATTTTCTTTGGTGAATAAAGAACAAAGTTAAATTTATAAGTTAACCTTGTGCCATACAGCCAGGACATCAAATTCAAAAACCTGAAGAAGGTACAGCTTTGTAGAGTGGCCGTGGGCAAGTAATTCCTGGTCTGGACAGGCCTAATGAAACCCACTATTGATAAAAAATAACTGATGAGTGCAATTCCTTTGTTTTTGGCTCTTTCTCCCCAAGAGAAGGAGTTTGTGTCAGGTGAAATATTTGCCAACTTGAGTTTTGAAACAAGACCCCAGGGGTCTGATGCTCTATACAGACAAAGGCAATGACTCCAATTGCCATAATTGGATAAATGTTTACAACAGAAAGCTATCTAGGAAATCTTTTTAATAGAATGCCAAACCTGGAAGGTTTTGTGAAATTCTGTTAACAGTCCCTTTAGTTTGTGGTAAGAGCTGGAGAACCAGAGATTGTAGTTTGCTCAAGGCATACCTAGATGCACAGTCCTTTATTAAAAATTTTCTGAAGTAGTAAATTCAGAATGTGAGGCATTTCTCTGAGGAATTTGGACATCCTTTGAATTGACTTTTGAAATATAACCGTAGCTGGGAGTAAATTCAGTCTCCCCACCCCTTCCTAACACTCCCCAACCTCCTCCCCAAACACTCTGAGCCCCATTTACCCAACCTGTTTTTTATTGAGGTATGATTAATGTAAAATGCTGTACATGTTTAGTGGATACAACTTATTAAGTTTGGGGACAGTTATATACCTATAAAACTGCCTGTAATTAAAAATACTGCACTATGTAGAATTTTTGAAGAGGGTAGATCTTATGTTAACTGTTCTTTGCAACTTTTTAAAACAGGCACAAACTGCTGGGCACACACTTGTAATCTCAGCAACTCAGGAGGTAAGGCAGGAAGATTGCAAGTTTAAGGCAAACCTGAGAAATTTAGTGAGACTGTGTCTCAAAATAAATAGTAAATGGATAGATAGATAGGGCTGGAGACGTAGCACAGTGGTCAAGCACCCTGGGTTCAGTGCCCAGTACCAGGTGGGGGAAGGCACAAAGAGAACGGCTGTTTTGAATTTATTTATTCCCTTGGAGTGTTTTTTGGGTGTTCCTCAACAGCTGAAGGTTAATCACAAAGATCCTTCAGGTAACCCAATCCTCTAGGGAGTTCACAGACAGCTTCAGAAATCTTGAGATCCTCTAGGCCTACTGGCTTATGCTGGAGAAGAGAAATAAATCAGAGTAGCATTTCCTAGACCAACCCGCTTGGTGCGGCACAAGCCACCATTCATTCCTCAAGTCGGGGTTGAATGCCTGGTGGTGTTTTTGTAAACCTGCTACTCTACTCCTAGAGGAGACCATGTGTCCTCATTTGTTGCTTGTATTGAGTCTATTCCCAGGTAGTCACCCATTGCCTCTTCTCAACTCTAGGTCAAGCAGCTGCCAATTTCAGTAGTTATTAAGTATAAGTTTTCACATTTATGTTGTAGTATCATTCCATTCATAGTATTGGAAAGTCAACCAGTCTCCAGTCTTACCTTTTGTATTGCACATAAACTTGTTTTTAGTGTGTTTAAGTCCCAAAACAATGGTCAGTAGAATTGAGTCTGTTTCTATTTGGAACATTATGCTTGAAGATGCTTTTTCACTTATTTTGCAGAAGGTACTAGTAGCTGACTTGTTTGTGAGTACTTGTTGCATTTTGTTAATGGAGACTCTTCCTTAGTTGTTCAAATAGTGCAGATCTCTCTGACTCCTGTTCAAACAGAACGTTTGTTTCTCCAGAAATTATTTGAATTGGCAGCCAGGTGCATTCACAGGACTACTGAAGAGACTATTGATGTAACCTTATCCAGGGATTTACCCAAAATAACTCCAAATTTCAAAAAAGAAACAAAGTGCCGCATATATTCTATGCAGAAATATCTGAATGCTTTGAAATGTTTGTTTCCTAAATGTTGAGACTATCAAGCAGAATCAGATGAGCTTTTATGAATTTTAAAAATTTTTATTAAGGGAAAGGCCCTATAGCAATGCAAAGCTTGTATTCAAAACTTATTCAAAAGGCTCCTCCACTTTCTTTTTTCTTTTTACAAAGCATGCTGCTTGCTAAAGGGAGCTGGAGCAATTCTTGGCAGTCAAGTTTCCTCCTAGGACAAAATGAAATGGGAATTTAACTATGTTCATGTGAATTTGACGCACAAGCCAATAATTAATGCCAAAAACTTACTTTAAATCTTGAATTATACAGTTGGGTTACATAAAAGACATAACAGGATAATTGCAAAATCACTAATCCATTGTATATTTTTATTCTGTGTCTGCAAGTCATCAGACATCCAGTAAAAAGATTTAATAGCTTAAATTGTTGTCATTGAAATGCATATTGCTGCTTACTCACTTCTCCCAACTTTGAGAATTTGGAGACTCAGAAACTGAGATGTGAAAGGGTCCTTATTTTGTAATGAAGAAAATTAATCACAGAGAGAAGAGCTTTACCCTGGAGACCAGGACTCAGGATTCTCATCAAAGTCCTTTTACTGTAGGGCTGGATGGTTTTATGAATAAGAGCTGAGCCACAGTGTAATTTTTTTTTTTCACTTGACTAAAATGGCCCACACAGGTAGTTAGAAGTTGTGTCCAGAAGCTGTTTGAGAGCTTAATATCTACTAAACAAAGTTAACTAAAAATATGTATTTCTTTGCTTTTGGCTAGGCTATTTCAACTCTTAGGAGTAATAGTTATCAGCTTATGCTGGTCATGCCCTCTGACTGTCTCTCGATCCTGGGGTGAATATGGGTTAGATAATGTGATAGCACCATACCGGGCCAGTGACCCTGCCCAAATGAACATATCCAGGTTGCATGCATGATAGGAATATGAAGTCACAGCCATCACAGAGCGTTTCAGTGGTAAACAGTGCTTGAGCCCCAGTGCTTATTTATTTTCCTTGATTAACTTTACACCATCAAAGTGCTAACAGTTATGAAGTTTGGAAGACTCTGGATCATTGGTTAAAAGTGGGATTAGTGTTGAACTGAGAACAGCATCACAGCCAAGTTTATCAGGTATACTTAGTAAAGGCAATTATTGAGATCATTAAGAACCTGGAGAAAAAATAGAAGAAGGGTGTTTGGTGGTTAAAAGGTGGGATGCTATGAAAAACAGAATGGTCAACATAGAAGGGGTTAAGAATATTCTCTCATAGAGGGATGTTTGCCAATTGCCAGTCTGAATTCAAAACCACATTTAAGGTGCATGTGACTTGAAGTGATGATAATTTGGGTTAGCAAGGTTCTGTAAGTTTGTAGTCACTGATTTCTCTCTTTATTATTTTTGTTTTTTTTTAGTAAAAGTCATGTTGAAAAAGAGCCGACTATTAATTTTTTAAATAGAAAAAATGAAGAGGGAATTAAAAAGATTAACATGTCCCCTAATAATTTTCCATATGGTTCACATGCCTATGTTTTTTGCTTTTCTATGTGTATTGCCATTGTAATCACAGGAAATGTGCCTTATTAAGTAAACCATTTTATATAATGACTCCTACCACTTTGCATAATTTCCCATGATAATTCTAAGTTTGAGATATATATATACAAATACTGTGAAGTTACAGAAAATTTTCTTAGATAAAATTGATCTGCAGGAGAGCATCAGGCAAAATAGTATTGAGTACAGTAATATTTAGTAGGTTTTTTACCTCCAGTTCTCTCATATGAATGTTGTAAAGGTTGGGTATCATAATTTGAAAATCTAAAATCTTCCAAAATCTGAAAGTGTCCGAATGTTGACCAGTGGAAAATTCCAGGTCTGACCTCATCTGACCAGTCATTGTCAAAACATAGGCACACTAAAAATATTGTATACAATTACCTTCAATCTATGTGTGTAAGGTATATATAAAACAAATCTATTTCATGTCTAGGCTTGGGTCCCATCTCCAAGATACCTTTTTTTGTTTTTTGGTACCAGTGTTGAACTCCAGGGGTGCTTAAACCCTGAGCCACATCCCCAGCCCTTTTTCTTTTTATTTTGAGACCGTGTCTTGCCAAGTTTCTTAGGACCTGGCTAAGTTGCTGAGGCTCACTTTGTTGCAATCCTCTTGTCTCAGCTGCCCGAGCTGCTGGGATTATAGGCATATGCCACCACACCTGACACTCCAATGTATCTTGTTATCTATATGCAAATATTCCAAAATTTAAAAACAATCTGAAACATACCTGGTCCCAGGCATTTCAGATAAGAGATACTCATTCTGTGCAGTAAAGTCACCCCCCCCCAAGTCTCTGACTACTCAGGTGATCCCCAAGCACAGGAGCTCAGGGAATGAGCCAGCTTTATAAAAAATGAGCTATAGATTTGCAAAGGTTGGGATCACTTTTCTTCCAGTTATTGTACTTGAGTGATATGTTGCTTTACCTTTGAAGCTTAAAACACATCTGTGACCTGGTACTGAATATTCTTAGCATAGTGAAATGGCATATAAGAACTTAGTACATGTTTGTTAGGATACATGCAAGCCTCAGATTTAGTTCATGCCTCAAAGAATCGGTGAAATGTAGGGTAGAGGAAGGATAATGTAAAGGCAAAATAAAAAATGACTTTCACTCTTTGGAAACCAGTGTTCCTAAAGCACGTTTTGAGACTTCCAGGGCTCATGCTATCTTTCTAAAGAAAACCATAAAAATGGACATACCTGTTGGTACAGAACTGATGACTTCAAATAAATCTTTGCACTGTCAGTACCAGATCTCAGAGGCAAGAAAGCAAAGCAGCATTGAAACCCCACACTATGCCTTTTTTGCCTGCGGGTTTCCAGCCATCCTGGTAGTAGTCTAAAAAGCCACACTCTGAGGGAGCTGGGATTGTTTATTCTTTTATAAGGGAATACCTTGTCCTCTAGGAAATGAGTCTGAAGCGACCCATTAAAGAAAGTCCTCAGGCTGGACTTAAAATGGTATTTCACAGAGAGACGCTTGTTGCTTCGCCTGATTCGTCTAACCCTTCACAGGTGTCCTGAGATCACAGCACTGAGTTTGGTGGAATGAGTTGTGCTAACAAGAACGCAAATGGTTAAGTGGTATCGGTGTTTGTTTCTTTAGATCAAAAATGAAATTAGCTGCTATTTTGATATATCATGACTGCTTATAGCGTGAAATAAAATATTATAATGGTATGTGTGTTCTCTTTGTTTTAAATGGAAACAGCTTCATTTATAGTTTCCTGAGTTAAACAGCACAGTTTGTAGGTCATTAAAGACATTCAAAAAAATTGATTAAGCTGACTGCCAGGTGATAAAGTATGGGAATTTGGAATAGAAAAATTCCTACCAGTTATCATAACCTATGAAACAGGCCACTTGAATTGTGTGCTACTTACATGCATTTCAAATTAATTGAGACCTTTTTTGACTAGGAAGTAAGTGGTGGTTTACATACTCATGATGCTATTTTAGTTTTTCGGCAGGAAGAAAACCTAATGATGTTAGTAAAAAGTAGACATATCATTGGGACAAATGACATAGTCCCTAGAATTTGAAGAGTAGGTAGGCATCACATTGTGGAATTGTTGTCCAAAATCTCTAACATTTTGTGATCACTGTATTCAGGTTGCCTAAAGATTTTTATATGATTTCCTTTCTTGAGAAAAATCTTTGATTCTTATCTTTGGCTGCATGTTAGAACCACCTGGGGAGCTTTTAAAAATCCCATTATCCAGGTTGTACCACCAACTAATTAAATCAGTCTCTGGGGGTATAATCTTAGTTTCCTAGGTGATTTCAGTGTACCGCCAAGGTTGAAAACCACTGTTTTAAAGAGAAGTTATAGGAAAAATGGCTTATTTTCATCTAGGCAAGGAGAAAGTGTTTGTAATAATGAGTGCAACTACTGAGCACTTAAATAGTTGTTCCATACTAAGGAAAAGTCTAAGCAATGAATAAGAAAGGACATCTAAGTAATAATCTGGAGTTCCTTGAGTTAGGACAGAGGGAGGCCAGTGCATATATATCTAGACTTGTAAAAGGTTCCTTAATTAGGTGATAGGCTGGAGGCTGTTAAATTACATTACCAGTTGTAATTTATTCATTAAAAACCCATGAATAGACCACTACATTAGCAATAACAGAAAATGAATATTGGATGCTGACCATGAGTGGTGCTGTCCATTCCAAACTGAGCTGGGAGGGAGAACATAGTGAAATCTCACAGTCAGAACTGACAGGAGTACCCAACTGAAGAGTCACCTTTCCAAGTGGTGTTACAAGAGGTTTAGTGGGAAAAATGTTTCCTCTGTGTAATGATAGTAAATGCATATAGGCTTTTTCAAAAAGTAAACTTTAAACTTGACACGGTGGTGCAGGTGGCTTGGGAGGCCAGGGTCAGGAGAACCACAAGTTGGAGGCCAGCCTCAGGAACTTATCCAGAATCTGTTTCCAATAAAAATTAAAAAAAAAGAAGGGCTGGTTTGTAGCTTGATGGTAAAGCACCCTTGGATTCAGTCCCCAGTGCCAAAAATCAAAAACAGAAAAAACCAACATTGGAAGGCATTCTCAAGGAATTGTCTTATTCAGTAAAATCCGTTAAACTATTTAAAGATTTATCAATGAACATTTTGATATTTTTCTGCCATCTTCAAAATTCTAGCATTCATTAAGTGGACTCTACAGGAAAAGTCCTTGATTTCCTTAAATTGCATTATTAGATTATTCATTGATTTGCACTTGGGAGCTTCCTACTTTGGAATGCATCGATGTTCTCAGCTTTGCTTCTATAAACTTTATTACATCACTTTGTAAATGTTCTGTCTTGAATATCTTCATTTTTATAACCTTCACTTTGGTGATGAATTTTTACAATGGAAGTGTTACTGGGACAAAGAGCATGGGTGGTTTAAAGCTGCCTTTATCAGTCTAATAGCTGAGATGATATATAATTTGATCCTTTGTGATTGCTTGTGAGGATGAATGTGTGTGTCTCCGTGTGGCCTAATGTCCTTTTTCCATATTTCTATTGACATTTTGGTTTTGCTTATTAATTGCTAATATATGAAGGATAGTGTTCCTTTGCCTTTCATTTGGTTTCTAGATAAACTTTATTTTTTATTTTTTGAGTCCTGAGGATTGAACTCAGGGACACTCGACCACTAAGCCACATCCCCTGCCCTATTTTGTTTTTTATTTAGAGACAGTTGCTTCGTGCCTCGCTGTTGCTGAGGCTAGCTTTGAACTGGTGATCCTGTGGCCCCAGACTCCTGAGCCACTGGGATTACAGGCATGCACCACTGCACCTGGCTTTAGATAAACTTTGATTTGTCTTTCCTTAATAATTTCTTATTTCTCATTTATGCTTTTAGACAATAATCAATTACCCATCTGGAATGAAAATTGGAGGTGAGGTGTTGAATTTACTTTTTCTCACAAATAGCTATGCAATTGTTGCAGTCTAATATTAAGCTTTAAGACCAAATTAATTATGTTGTTTGCTTCATAAATTCACTTGTCAACTATTTATTGAGCCAATAAAACGTGAGTATTCCACTAACCAGTGTCCTGAGGATATAGTATAGGGAATAAAACCAAATTCTTTCCTGGGCTCAATGTTCAGTAATTTATATGTAGTTTGTATGTTTCTCCATATATCTCTTTGAGTTACCTAATGAATACATTAATATATTTTTTTCCTATGGACCATATCATGTAATTTTATAGTATAATTTTGATTTATGATAACTATATTTTACTAATTTCTGATGGGATTAATTCATTCTTCTGTATCAAAAATTTCTTACTTTCATCATTCTTAGTCACCTTTAAAAAATAGTGCACCAGGGCAGAATATTTGCCCAGCCTCTTTCTCCTCTTGCACTCTTTCATTTTATGAACACATTTCATGTCTCTGGGCCCTGGTTACTTCGTTGTTAAGTGAGGATAATCACATCCCAGAATTCCTGTTATGATTACACAAGGTGATATGTATAACATTCTTGATGTTGTGCCCACTGCATGTATATACTTCACTTTAAATGCTCTCACTTTTGTCAATTTAAATGCCTGTTTGGGAAACAATGGTATTTTTACTATATTCAGTCATTTTTACTCTATTCAGTCTTCTAGAAGCATAACATATCTCTTTAGTGTCAAGCCTCTTATGTTTGGGTCATGTTTTGTAGTTTTCATTATGTTGACCCCTTGCATTTATAGCAAGGTTATTTAAAAGTATATTTTGTTCCTACTGTGACTTATCATTTCCTGTATTGTTTATTCAGTGATGGGTAAATGGAAAACTTTTTGGTGCATTAAAACTATCTATCAGCGTGGGGTTTATTATGCCATTTTTGTACATGGACATAATTTGATCAGTCCCATTCCCTAGTACCTTCCTTTCCCTCCCATTCCCCCATCCCCTAATCCACTTGTTCTACTCTACTGATCTTCCTCCCATTATTATTATTGTAATTGGTGCATTATGTATAAAATATACATATTGGTTATTTTAATTGGTTCATTATGTATAATATATATGATATTTTATGTAGGATTCATCGTGGTATGTTCATACTTGTATGTAGCACAATTTGGTAGATTTTATTCCCCAGTACTTTTCTATGCCCTCTCCTTCTCACCTGCATCTCCTTCTTCTCTATTGGTCTTTTTATGTCCATGAGAACCCCACCTGCCTTTTTTTTTTTTTTTTTTTTTTTTTTGCTTTCTTGCATCCCCCACCAGCTTCTACATGAGAGAAAACATTTGGTACTTGATCTTCTGAGTCTGACTTATTTCACTTAGCATGATGTGAAAACTCTGAATTCTTTTTGTTGCTATTGTTATAACTGTTCATCTTGTTTGTACACAGTTGATTGTTTCAGTTAGCATTGATCCTTCTAGGTTTTCTGATAGGTGGTCGAATCATGTGCTCATAGGGATGGCTATATCTGGTGCTATCCAGTATCCATACCTCCCTTGTGCTTTATGTCACTAATTGTTAGAATGTCCAGAACAATATTTGTACTTGTTACCACATCCTTGTAAGCTTTATTGGGGAATGTTGGGGGGTATTTTACCAGTGAAATATTGTTGGATTTAGGATGAATTCTTCATTACTAAATAATTATCTTTTTATTGTATTAATAGGATTTAAAAATCAGGAATTGATGTTGAATGTTATTAAATTCCCTTTCTCCAGCAATTGAGGGAATTGATTGCTTAGTTTTGTTGGTGTGTCCTTATTGAATTATTGGGTTTCCTGTTATTAAGCCATATTTGCATTTTCAAGATAATGTCTGTATGTTTATGACTTTTTTTATACACTTTTGATTTTTTGACTTCCCCATGATTTTATTTCTTGACTTTTACACTGATATTCATAAGAGAAAGGTCTATTACTTTCTGTTCTGTTGTCATCACAGGTTTGGTTTGAAGGAATAATGATGTTAAGTGAGAAACAGTTTACTTTTCTCTCTCCTTTCAAGAGTGGATAGCTACTTGTATTTTGGGAAGAATTCATTTATTAAATTATCTACATCTAGAACTTAGTTTAGATTTTTTTCTTTTTCTTTTCCTTTAGTCTATTAGAATTCCTCCTTATTTCAAGTTAACAATATGATAATTAAGTGATTTCAGAAAATCAGTCGTATTTTCAAGTTTATTAATAAAGAGTTGAACTTTATTTTTTCAATATCTTTTACATTGATTATGTCTCGTTTTAGAATATATTCTCCCTTTTAAAAATGTTCATTAGATTTGCCAGATACTCTTGTTTTTACAAATATACCTGTTTATAAATTCTACTGTTTCATAAATGAATAATCAAGTCTCTGTCCTAATTTTTTTTTCTTTTTAAGGAGGTTTAGTAAAGGGGAATCATAAGAGTATATTCTTTTCATCCGACTTCTTATTTCGGATTTTATTATATTCTGCTCTGTTATAAGATAATGAAAATCAAAGCTATGAATTTTTCTCAGTACAGTTTGGCATGGGCTTATATGTTTCATTATGAAACTTATTTTTAATGAAATATTCCATTATCTTTCAGATTTTCTTTCTCCTTGAAACATAAAATCAAAAGAGTACTTCTTTTTAAAAATTTGAACTATTTGAAGATTTTTGTTTTCTTTTTATGAATGTATTTTAAATTTTGCGTTGACAGAGAATGTGGTTTACTGACTATTCTTAGTGTTTTTTATATAATTAGTTTTAAGTCTTCTGTCACAAATAAGTGTGTATTCTGTCATTGGGATGGAAAGTTTGCTTTATGTCCAATAATAGCATTATTGCAATAATCATTCCTGTATTTTTGTCTTTATCTGTCATTAAATTATTCTACATATTGTATTAATTTATTTTGCATTTCTAGTTGTATTTAACTCATGAATTTTGATGCCAGACTCATCAGCGTCCAGATTCATAAGCGTATACTTACTAACATGTAACTCCCTTACTAACATGTAACTCCCTTTGATCCAGTTTGTGTCTATATTAGGCCATTACTGGACCTCATTCAGGTGTAACACTGAAACTTCTTTTGTTTGGGGATGTTTGTCAGAGACATAAACATCCATGTTACATACACACCCATATTCACCTACATATGTGCATTTAAGCATGTCTATATATGTATCTACATATACATCTACATGTGTGTATTACAGACACATTTTTTAATATTTTGTACTGAGGAAGATTATTTTATATATTTTTTTGCTTAAAATTTGCTTTAATAAGGGGTCTTGAAACATTTAAAAAATATTTTTAGTTGTAGATGGACACATACTATTTATTTATTTATTTATTTATTTATTTATTTATTTTGTGGTGCTGAAGATCCAACCCAGTGCCTCACAGGTGCTAGGCAAGTACTCTACCACTGAGCTACAACCCCAGCCCATGAAACATTTTATTCGTCATCACTGATGTTTAATTTTATTGCTTTTCCTTTTGTTTACTATGTTCTGTTTCCTTTGGATTTTGTTTTATTTCATTTGCAACATGGACACTCTTTGTTAGTTTCTGAATATATAGGGTGTGATGGCCACAGTGTGTATGTATTTTGCTTTCTCCTAAGATGTGTCACGGGGACTCTGGCTGTCTGTGTTTCAGGGCTCTTCAGCTCTCTCTTCCTGGAGCTAGACACCTGTAAAATGACACAACACAAACCTTCCCCTGCCGGACTCAGGGCTGTGCTTATTGTTGTGATTCAAAGGGCACAGCACATGTGTTTTAAAAGGCTATACTTCCAATTTTATTCCTGATTTACAAAGTTAGTAGACATTCTTTTGGAAACTGGGTTATAGTTTATCTTTAGTCTACAGTGTTTTTGCCCTTTTGAAAAATATCTGGATGTATATGAATTTTCTTTATTGGAAAGTGGAAAGAAGAAATTCTGCTACCATGAAACTTGCATTCTTACTACTTCAAATTAAGGGACATATATTCCAAATTTTATTTAAGGAGATGAATCTTAATTTGGTTCTCTACCAAAAAAAAATCTAAATCTCAAAATACTGTTTTAGCTATTTAAAAAGTGCTGAATATCATCAAAGAATTCTGAAATGTAACAAGACAACTCAAGCCTACAAGAATGAGGCTTTCATTTTTTTAATTAGAAGGGTTGTCTGTGTTCCTGATCAGTAGTAAGCAGGGGATTGAGATGAAGACCATTCTTATTCTCACATCCCTGCTTCAACTAGGCCCAGTCTATTTTTACATATTTTATATAATTAACTTTTATTTAAAGCTTTCTCTGAAGAAATAAAACTTTCTATTTATTTATAATGAAGCTTCATTATTTCAGAAAAATATCTATGAAATGTCCAAATAATTAGGAAAAAGTAGCTGCGTGATTCAGATATGCCATACCATCAGATATTTTCATGGAGTTTGATCACAAATTTTGAATCCTATGCTTTGAACTTGACTTTTCCCCTTCATTTTTATCTCCTTAAAACTCTTGAAGAGATAAGCTATTCGGGAAATACCATTTAATCCAGTATAGATCTTACTATAAGAGCTTGAAATCTAATTGGTGAGTTGAATTGGTAATCCTTCATGTAAGTGGAAGTCAAAAAGCCAATTGTTCAGCACTCAGAGGATGAATGGACACCAAAGTTAAATTTAATGGTTGTCTTATGGATGGTAATTGTCAGCCATGGCCTTGGATGAGGTTGTCCTGCGTGAGATGTCTCAAGAGATTTGAACAACTGGCCTTAAAGAACTTCAGGATGCAAGACAGGAGAAAAGGTTGAAATGTCAGAGGAAATGGAGAAGGCACAGCCATATATAAGAAAACTGGGATGGTCTGAGTCATAGAAACTGTGGAAAGAGCTACTTAGTAGAGTGAATAGAAAATGATGCAGGTGCTGATGGGAGGCTAAGATGGATTGAACAGGGTGGAGATGACCCCAACATTGGAGACCCTAGAAACTCATTTTAGGTTTCATTTCACACAACCCACTTTTCCACATATTGACATTCTTAAACTGTATGTATTTTGTGTGCTGAATTCAGCCTTTCTTTCTTTAGCTAGTGAACAGCTTGAGTTTTTACTTCGTAGCTTTCCCACCCAACAATTAAGCTTCAGCAGTGTTGCTCTTTGTATAGACTTTTTTTTGGGGGAAACTATATATATTTATGTAAGTATGTATGTAGTTTATATATATAGTGTGTATCTATATATACACATATATATGCTTATATATATGTGCAATGTACCTTGGATTTGTCGTGCTTTTGCTTTATAAAAGTGAATTGAAAAATAATAAACCTACCTTTCAAATTTGGTGTAGTTGAGACAGAGACCATGAAATATGCTGCCCCTAGTGAGTCTTCAACATCAAGGGGGTACTTGCTAAGTTTGGTTATTTTCATTTCAATTGCGAATGAAAAAAGCAAAGTACTTATGCAAATGCTGGCACACATATATTTAAAAGAGAAATGAAACCAGGTTGTAATATATATTTTAGCTCAAAGTTATGTATCTCTCCCCTCCTGCATCATTTCCTTTCTCTCTGACTTTCCCATTTTCAATCTCGTATGTTGTGGGAACCCTATCTGTTGGACAGTAGGGCTGTGGCATTTCTTGGTCCTTTCTGAATTGCTGCTCCTCATCTACAGAATCCAATACTTGTGAAACAGTACTTGCTTTATTTAGCAAATGCTGTGAAGATTATGTAACTAATTCCTGAAAAGCACCTAGTACAGTGCCTGGCATGATGTAGATGATCACAGAATTTCCTGTTTGAATTTTCTAATAATTTACACGAAAAAAATTTCACTCTATAAAGCTTTTTAAATTTAGTCAACAAATACTGAGCAATATCTGAACAGCCATTTGAATAGCCTTGTTTTAGGTATTGAAGTATGGGTGTGGACTGGGATGCCCCTTTGCAGCTGATCCTGTAGAAGAGGAGATGAGTGATCAACAGATACCTGTGTATATACTCTTACTAAGGGATAGTGATGATGGGAGGGCCTGCCATTAGTAGCTATTTCAGATAGGGTGGATGGGGACACATCACAGGAGCAAGTAGCTGATGAGCAGGACTTTAAGGGTTGAGCTCCTTGGAGATGGGAGAGGGCAAGGAAAGTATTCAAGCTGATTCTAACAGCAAGTGCAAAATACCTTGAGGTGGAATAAATGTGGTTTTCTTATGTAGAAAAGCAAAGAGGTCCAGGATGACTAGAGGAGGGTGCACAGAAGGAGGTGGGAAAAAAATGGCAGAGTGACAGTGGCTAGCTTATGAAATTTCTCAAGGTCATGGTAAAATGCTCTGAATTTAAGTGTGGTGTTAAGCCACTGGAAATTTTTGAACAAGTGAAGGAAATGATCACATTAAGATTTAAAAAGACCTTTTAGTCCCATCTATATATAGTGCCACTATGTGGAACTACTTTGGGGGATGCTGTTTACTTGGAATTTAAGTCACCCCCTCTAGTGGGCAAGAGTGGAAGCAGGAAGACCAGTTGGGCTTTGCCAGTACAGGTTTGAATATGGTGATCACTACGAGGTGGTATGGAATATAGGCAGAGTATTCGCTCAGTTTTATCTACAAGGTTCATAAGTGCCTTATAGTGAACAACGGGGCAAAGCTGTGCTATCGTGAGATGATAGAATGGCTAAACATATTTAAGTAGTTTAAAAAAAATAATAAATATATTCATGTGGTGAGAAGTCTGAACCATTGCAGAATTTACATCAAAAAGCAAGTTACTTCCCTGCCCTATTCTTACCCATTTAACCTCTCTTATTAACTATTAGTTTCACCCCCATTTTAAATATAATTGTTTTTCAGTGTTCCAGCTATTACTTCAAAAATTGAAAATAAGAGGCCTCTGTTACTTTTCTTCTTGTTTTAGACTTTAACCGTCATTCCTATAAGGTGTGTGCGGGGCGGGGGTGGGTTGGCTCCTCACGCAAGTATCTGGCTCCTCTTTCTTCTACTTGCAGTGTGGCTATTTTCATTTGCGGGTTTCTGCTTTCCCTTATTACAAGCAGCAGAATTTTCAGTTGGGCACATGGTAGTTGACACTTCTCACCTTCCCTGTCTCCCCTCTTCATAGCAATGGGACTGAGCATGATTGTTTTTCAAGTCTGTGGGTCAAGAAGGTGTAATCCTGTGGAACAGATCCTGCTTTGTTTCTCTCACATGAAAATAGGACCAGGCCCCCTGAGATCATCAATCTTCAGAAATTTGTAGAGGTAATGTCTTTATTCTTGCAGAATTCAGAAGATGGGCCAGAGACTGCTGAGATGTCTCTTAAGAGAGAGACTCTTTCCAGAATAGGGCCAAGTATGTGGCTTAAATGATTGTCCCAAAAACTCACAAGTAGCTGACTTGGGGTCATTCAGCCTGTATTTGTCCCAGCTTTTCTTTCAACCAGATGCAGCCAAGAGACTAAATTCAGGCCAGTGGGTATGAATGGAAATAATGGGTGCAAACCTATTAGCCAACCCTGGAGGAGATAAGGGAATATATCCTCTCTTTACTTTTCCTACTGGCTACAGTATCAGTGTGGCAGGAGTTAGAACCACCATTTAGAGAGGCCAAAGATTTTTATTTGTTGAAGATAGAAGAGCAACAAGTTAGAAGGAATCTGGGATCCTGACAGCTTTTGCAGAGGAGAGCTGCCACGCAGTTCAGACTTTTGTGTGAGAGAGAAATGAATGTCTATCATGTTTAAGCTAATTTGTTTATTTTCCTTCTGTAAACATGATGTCCATACTTTTCCTGCTGAGCATTCATTAATTGACTGCTACTTGAGACTTTTTCCCTCCTTCCTTCTTGCTCTATTTCCAGTCCTAAGTAAGATACTTGATTTTCTAGCTTCCCCTGAAGCTGCAGGTGGCCATGTGACGTAAGTTTGGTGTATGAACAGGAGACAGACATCATTTGCATTGCTCTTTCCATCATTCCCTGATGTTCAGAGCCAGAGCAGTCTTGTTGGAGCTGTAGCAACCATCTTGTGACTATGAGGAAAATACTCAGGGAATTTCTGAGATAATTTCAGACACACACGAATCTGAAACTATTGTCAACAGCAACAGTATGCAAACATTTTTTTTTCTGAGAGGAAAATAATCTCACAAGGTTGATAATTTATTTTCTGTTCTGTAATCATTATTAAAATGTCTGCACTTTATGTTGTTGATTCTACAAATTGAAAACTACTTAATGGAGTTCCCATGATCCAGACTGACCACTTTTCTCTGTGCAATCACATTGCATGCTTTGGTTGAGTTTCTTTTCATGTATTCTTAACTTGTTTTTCTTTCTTACCCAGCCCCTGCCCCTTCATTGCCAAATTACAAATCAGTGGTTCTCAGTGGGGATGGTAATACTCCCTTGTAGACATTGAAGAAAACATTTTCAGAGTGTTTTTGGTTTTCCCAATGATTGGAGGTTGTTACTGGCATTTAGTGGGTAGAGTCAGAGGATTCTTGAAATCTTGAAAAGCACAAAGAAGAATCGTGCTTCATCTTCTATGGTACTTAATATCCTGTTAAACTTTTACATAGATAAAGGCCTTATGGTTATTTGAGCCTACAGTATAATTCTTTCTGAAATACAGAATTTTTGATTAATATTAATCAAAAATTTGATTAATATACAGAAATTTTTTTTAGACAACTGGGCAAATTGAGGGAATACTCAACTTTAGTTTGTTAGGAACTCTCTTGGATTGCTCACCATTTTGAAAAATAATGCCACCAACGGCAAGAATGCTTGAGATATTTGTTTTCCCATACAGAATGCTGTGTCAAGCCTTCATTTTCAGTTGTCACATTCTCCTTGATTTTATGGATATATACAAAACCTATTTAGCCCTTATTTCAAAATGTCAGAAATAAAGAATAGTGTTGACAACATTCAGTGAAATATTGCCTGACATCCCTCAACCCAGACTTCTTCATTATGTAGGTGGGTGTGTATACCTACTTTGTCTTCTAGACTGGTTATGTCTAAGCATTTACATACTGAAAAATGCTTTTTCATTTATTCTATTGTTTATTTCTACCTGAGTTATGAATTTTTTTTGATTTTGAGAGTATCTGTGCAGATAATAAAGCCTTACTGTCCAGCCAATTTCTGGTTAGCCAAAAGAGTTATTTATCTATTTTTAAAGTTACCTGTTAGAATTCAGCAAGAAATAACTGTCCCACTCTAAGTGACAATACATTACAGAGAGTTTGGCAGGACTTGGGGAACCTGCAAAGGATGGGGAAGCAGTCAGGGATTAAACATGGGGGCAAACCCTTACTGTTTGCAGCCTAAATGGACACAAGGAAGGACCTGCAGCCAGAACTGGATGGGAGTTTCCACCATAGTAGTGGCTGACTGACAGAGCTCTGGGGTCCATGCGAATCCAGTTACTGCCGAACCCTGTGTAGCAGGGAAGGAGCCAAAGAAATAAATTTCCCATCTTCTCTTCTCTGCCTCTGGTTTTGTGCTGGGACTTCACCAAGAGGGAAAACTGTAGAGAAGCTGACAAGTACAGGTGCTGGTGGTTGTCATTCACTAGTCTCTCAAGGCACAGAGCAGGGGATTGAGCAGGGGAGAGTGGTTCCAGGGGTCAGAGAGAGAATATCCAGGACACAGGATGTTGTATTTTACTGGGTTTGAGGATCACTATTCCAGAGGCTAGCAGTAATCTCTCTGCTTTTGTCTTTTCCCCAGATATGACCTTCCTGTGGCTGCCTTTTGTCTTGCTCTAATCTAAACTGGTGTTTGGACAGATGCTAAGAGTCCTCATTCTCTCTCCATATTTCTTGTGAATTGGAGTCCTGTTTTCTGATTCTCATTCTATTTGAACCTTTTCCCGTGTACCTTCGTAAGAAAGAGTATGTGATAAATTTTCTGATTCCATGCAGGTCCAAGCTCTTCTTTATCTTGCTGGGTAAATTGTCAAGGCATAGAATTCTGGGTTGGACTCCTCCTCCTCTGAACCTTGAAGGCATATATTGCCCTGTCTTCCAGCATCCAGTGTTGCTGATGAAAAGTTTGAAGTCTGGATTCTCTCGGTTTTAAATGACCCATTTCTTCTTTTGTCAAGCACCTATAATATTTTTGTCTTTGTCCTTGGGCATTCTAAAATGTTAAAATAATTCTTTTAGCTTTTTTTTTTAAATATATACATGAGTAGTTTGTTGGTTATATCCAAAGATAGGACCATGTCCTTCAACTCTAGGATGTTCTTTTATTCTTTGGGAATTTTGAATGAGGGGCAGTTTGAAGGGAAAGGATGCATTTGTTGTTCTTTAAGGTGAGACACTGTCTTGGAATCATCCTGGTTTTATTAGAACACATTATAAATCCCAGAATGATCTGGATGAATTTTCGAATGACACTGTTAGTTGTATAAAACAAGTGTTTTCACCTCCTCTTGATTTGACTTTAGGTGCATGGACTAATAGAGTTTGCAGTGGAGAATCAAAGATTCTTGCAACAGTATGTTCATATTATCTATGTAATTAAAATATTCCTTATTTAATGTTTTGATTTCTTTGTGACGTAGTAGTTGTATTTTTTATTCCCCTGTATAATGTGGAGCCATGGACTAGAATAAGACTCATAGATTCTGAAATGACCTTGATATGATCAGATGTAAACACCTGGCTGGAGAAAGGAATTAAAACCAAAAAAACAAAACAAAACTTGTTGCTCTTTCTAGCAGTATGTTTTTGCCTAGAGGCATTAATCAGAAATTGCATACATTAGGATAAGAATAAAAACTGAAAGGTTTTCATGTAATTATCCAGTTTTTTAAACATACGAATCCCATGTTTAATCAATCATTTAACAAATTTTGTAAGAATTCTTTGGTGCATTATTCTTTAAAGTAGTATAAACATTCAGCTAACTAAAGCCCAAACTGAAAATCTTAAGCAGTTTTAGGAGCAAAACAATAAAACTGGGGGTGTATTCTGAAAAACAACATTTGAGGTGTGTGCTAAAATCAGAGAGAGGCCTGAATTCCATGAGAAACTTTTGGGCAGAAGTTGTCCAGTTCTTTTTATGTGCATGGCCCTCAGGCCCTGCTCCCTGACCATATCAATTTGTAATGTTCTTAGTAGGTAGTACCATCTGTGTTTTTTCCCCCAAGAGCCAAATGCATGACAATGAGAACATTTTAACTTTTTATGAAGCAGCTTTCTTTTATTCTCATTAAAGACAGTTCTTTTTAGCATATTTTAAAAAAATACCATATTTTTTACTTTGTATCTTAGGAGGGACCTCATTGGGCACCGACTATTTTTGTTCATTTCATAATTACATATTGCTATCCAGAGACCTCAGAGCAGAATAGTCACAGTATCATCAGGAAAATATATAGTTGAAAATGTCAAGCATACATAATGTGCCTGAAATATTAATGCTTATCAGTTTCTAAGATGTCGTTCTTCAGAGAAGGAAGGTTGAAAAGCAAGTGATAAAGCACATGTGACTTTTGAAAGAAATGAGTAGGATTCATTGGTGCTTTTAGGAAGTAGGAGTTTAAACCATCTTATTTCCATTTCTGCATTTGCTCAGAGACCCGTCTACAGCCTGAACAAGGTCATGCATTTGCTCTTGATGGTGTCCGAATTTGAACTCAGGCTCCTGTCTCCACTTCCCTGGGTCTTACTTGCCTCAAGGGTCATACTTGCTAATTAAGAACTACTTTATTTTTTGGGCAAAAGCTCTTGTTTAAAGTGTGTGGGCATGTCATGGGACAAAACCTGTAACCCCACAGCATTACTGGATATGGTCTAAGCCTGATATAGGTGACCTGGGTATTTTCCATCTTGAGTGTCATCTTCAACAGTGGTTTTTACGAAGGGGACTATTTAGGATTCTTTGGGAAGTAGTATGAATAGGAAATCTTAAAATGTGGAGTTGGATAGTCTCAAAGATAAGGAGATCATTGATCTTGTTGCAGGCACATGCCCTGGACTCTGGTTAGGGACAATTATCTATTTAACAAATAACCTGAAAGTCTTTTACTTTTTGAGCTTTTACAGTCTTTTGTTTCTCTGTTCCTTATATATCTCCAGAGTTGTCTTTTATGTTTGTAAACATAGAAACAACACATCTGTGGTAAAGTACTTGAAAAGCTCAGAAACAGAGAAAAATAGAGGGGGAGACAGTTGTAATCTGACTAGTTCTAACAGTGAGTGCCGAGCAGTTTGTCTTTATCACTGTTGTTTCCAGGGTTTTTCCTCATTGATCATGCCATGAATAGTTTCCTGCCTTGCTTGGTTTTCTATCACTTAGTGCAATATAATGAGTGTTTTCCTACTCAGAGAACTCTTGCCTGTGCTTTTTAAAAATGGTTTTATATTCTTCCCTCTTACGTACATACCATAATGTACTTACAATTTGTACTGTGATGACCATCTCTGTGTACCTTATGGGGAGATGAGGGGCAGATTTCACATTTTTAGATTGGTAATAGCCAGTTAAAGAGTGGGCATACTTTGAGAATTATAGCACATATTGAATCATCGTTCTGTGGAACAACAGTGCTGATATATATAATCCTGTAAATAGTTGTAAGAATACTCCTCTCACTGCAGCCATGTAAATCTTGGGTAGACTTAAAAATGTCTTTACAAAGTCAGTTTCATTTATTTTTAACAAAGCTTATGTAGTGCTTACTATGTTCCCATAAAAAATTTGACATCTTTCTGTATTTGATTAACACAAGTGGTATTTTGTTTTCCTTTGTTTTTGTTTTTACTTTTTTTTCTAAATGTTAAAATGCAGGACAAATGCCCACTTTTGACATTTTCCTTTTTTAGCTTGTAAGTAGGATCCATTATTGGGAGGGCTCTTATAAGGCAGGTGGGAGTCTATATTTCATGGTTGGAGTGTAGGAGAAGCCAGGAAGTAGAGGCTGTGGGTCCAGGAAGACTGGCAGGTGGCTGGCAGAGTTCAGTGGTAGTTAATAGCGTAGGGGATGAGAGTGTGAAGGGGATAAGATGGAGAAGAAAGAAGGATGATTAGAGATGCTTAAGAAATGAATGAGAAACACGTAAGGGACTGAATAAGGAGATGTAGAGATTATTTTTAGGATCTTGCTAGAGCCACTGTAGGATGCAGACGCCATTGCCAAGATGGTAATGAGAGGGGAAGAACAGGCTTAGGGATATTCCAGTGAGGATTATGTTGGCTCTGAACAAAAGCAGGTTTAGTAGTAGTTTAAACATCTGTACTTTGTTTGCAAGACTGGGTTGGTGGCTCAGTGTGCCAGCATGTAGTGGCCCCCATGTTTTCCTGGTCTTCATCTCTGGCAGGAGGCATTCGCTTTCCTGGTTGCAATTTCCTGCAGGTGAAGTGCCTGTACCAGGCTGAAGGAAAGGGGAAGGAGCCATGGACTCTCCTGGAGACACTTCATTCTGGAAAGGAGCACCTCTCCACATCCAGTTCTTTCTGTATCTTACAGTCAAACCACAGTTGTTAGGGAAGGCTGGGCTGTTAGTATTTTTCCTACCTGTCTCTGTACTAGAGGGGAAGAGAAGGGCTTTGAAATGGTGGTTAAGCCACCACGTGTGCCCACAAAGGCAAAGATAATTTAATTTTGGCCATGTTTTTGGAGGAGACTGTATGCAATGAAAAATCATGCCTTCAATTCAGAAGTTGTCAGGGCTTGAGAGATAGGTATAGATGAAGTCCAGATTTGCTTCATATTCAGACTTATCTTTAATGAACTACAAAATTCTATGCTTTTCCTCCTATTTCCATGACTTATCTTGTTCCCTAAATTTCCTTCATTGGATCTCATGCCACTTTCTTGTATCAGGACCACAGCCTGCACCTCCATCCATAAGGGCAAACTCCCCATGGCATCCCATCATTCTGGTCCATTTTGAGACTTTGTAAAAAATTAATTGCCCTCAGAATTCTTTTGGCTATGATTATAGTATCTGTGTTTTGAAATTGAATTCCAATCTGCATTTCATTGGAGGTAACTAGCCAAATTTTTCAATCCCTTTCTCTAACATAAATTTTCATATGAAGGAATGGATTGGTCAGGACTGCATAAATGAATGTGTGGGTAGAACCTCTTACTTCCAATGCCTGCTCCCTTCCCTTCTCCATAATATTGACATAGGAAAGCACTGACATCTGGGCAGATTACTGCTAAGGAGTACACCACTACCACTGAGTAAATGATCCCTCACAGGAATTAGCAGCCCCTTTCTCTAGGGTCTTGCTTTCTTTTCCATCAATGTCCCTCTCCTGCCCTGCCCATAGCAGATGGGGATCAAAGTCACACCTAAAAAGCTTTCAGACTCTACTACAAACTGCTTCCTCCCCAGGCAGAAAGGCTTTTAAGTAATTTGAAGCCTTTTATAGGTTATATTTGTATGGGTTATATTTTCATATATATCAAGTCCGTAAACATTATCTAATTCTTTTGAGTCCTACACGGATATAATGATGTTCCTTTGTTCTGTGAGTTTCAAGGATACGAGTCCTTTTTGAATTAGACTAAGTGGTGTCTGACAACACTGCAGTGTTGAAGCGGTGTTTTCCTGTCGGAGAGCAGCAGAGCATCCACGTCCCTTGGGGTCACTTCAGCATTCCGTTTACACCAAACGCTTCAGCAGCACAGTATAACCTTAAGTGTTTTCCTATAGAACCTTGTGCTCTGTGCTCATACTTGAGGCTGGATGTCTGTCATTATTTATGCGCACTGTTTATCTGCAGCAGTAGTAAGCATTAGCCTCGAGGATGCTCATGGAAGCCTCTCTTGTCCTTGCATGTGTGTGGCACACACTCTTCTGGCACAGCTGAGTGGTGCGCTGCTTGGTGTGCCATTGGATGATGTTCTATAGAAAGCATGATCGTGTTTTTGTCTTGACACCTTAATGACTCAGGTTTCTCTTGACTACTTTTTCTGTCCCCCTCCCCCTTCATTGTCATGGGCTGTGACAAGAGCACTGGTGAAAGCAGGGCTGGCCCTTCTGGCCATCCTAGGACATTGCCCCAAAAGTGACTGTGGCCTGAGGTCTGGTGATGGTGACTAATTGCAGTAGGTTCCTTGAAGGAACTGCAGGACTAAGTTTTCCACCAGTGACTCCTGAAAGTACAAGGAGCCTCTGGGGCTTTGCTTGGGCTCCAGATGAATGGTTGCAGAGCACTGAATCCTTGTCACACCCATGCTCCTCTGCTTCTTTCTTTGCCTTTCCTTTTCTCACACCCCTTTGCTTGTCCTTACCTGCCTTGTCTTCTGCCATCCCCTCTGCCCCAGCCTAATTCCCCCGAGAGGGACTTCCTCTGAATAGTGCAGATCATATGGCATGATAGATGCTTACCTTCAAGATTTTAACTGAATATAACTGTATAAATGTGCATTCATTTGTGTTTAAGGTAAGGGTAGTTAGAATCTAGTTGGGAAAACAGCCATCACCAAATGGTTTAATAGAGGGGATTTAATGTGGAAAATTAACTACAAAGATACTGAAAAAGACTAAAGAGCAAATAGGAAACTTATGCAATTCAGAGGTTACCAGCAGCAGGCAGCATTTTCTAGCTATGGGTTAAAGGGACAAAGGAAGGAACTGATGTTTTCTGAGCCAAGCAAAGGACTGCCTGGTGGGAGCATAACCTAGGCTCCAGGGCCACCTGGTAGTGACTAATGAGGTTGAAGTGGCCCCTTCTGGAGATGCCACATTAAGCAGAGGTTTTGGGTGAGAAATGCCTAGACCTTCTCCTCTTTTGTCTTCCTCCTGCTAGTCTCTCATCAGCCTATTAAAATCAGGATCAGCTATGAAGGGAAGCTGGGAACAGTCATTTGCAGGGATAGGCTGTGAAGGGAAGGCCAGGAACAGATGGGGGAGCACACAGCAAAGACCTGGACCACAAATCAGTGTCTTTCCTTAAACATATTTCTAAGAATTGTAGTCCTAGCCTAAGTCATATCCTAAATGCACTTTCTACTGTTTACATTTTAAACATTTTATAGTAGAAATTTGGGGGTGGAGATTACAAAGCCATCTACATACATTTTGTAGTAGCCTCCTCAACTTGTTTTCCTGCTTCTGACCTTACCACCCCCAACCCTTAGCTGTTCTTTCTCTAAGGAGTATGATTCCTTTATAACAAAAGTCAGATTGCTTCTCTGTCCAGGCTCTGTCTGGCCTATGGCAGATTCCATTGTCTGCTCAGGGAAAGGGAGTCTACTTGGCCCACCTGATGTCCAGGATTCCCTTTCTCTTTCTTTTCTTTTCTTTTTTCTTTTTATTTTTTTGGTACTGGGGATTGAACCCAGGGGCAATCCACCACTGAGCCACATCCCCAGCCCTATTTTGTATTTTATTTAGAGACAGGATCTCACTGAGTTACTTAGGGCCTCGCTAAGTTGCTGAGGCTGGCTTTGAACTTGCGATCCTCCTGCCTCAGCCTCCCAAGTGCTGGGATTACAGGCATGCGCCACTGTGCCCGGCTAGGATCCCCTTTCTCTAACTTCATCTCTTGTTACTCTCCCCACGTCCCCATACTCTCTGCTGCTGCTACTCACCTCCTTGCTATTCAAGGAACATGTTTGCTCTTACCTCCCTATGGTCCTTGAATGCCTTTCCCCCAGGTATCCCTCTCTCCTTAACCTTTTCCACCTTTGCTCAGCCATCAACTTAGTGAGGCTTTCCTTCTGTCCCTATTTAAAATCTCACCCTGTTTCTACCCAGACTCGCTACTTTCCTTCCATTTTGCACTGGTCACCTCCTACATGACGTACTCATCATCTATCCCTAGTGCATACATATGAGCACATGTGTGTACACACACAGAACTGTAAACTGCATGAGGGCAGGAATTTTTTTTTTCTGTCAGTTTTGTTCATAGAACAACATCTGGCACATGTTATCAGTGAATGAATGAATTCAACAGACATTGAGTGACTCTTCTTAGATATTTAAGATTTCTTTTCCCTAATCTTTTTTAGTTGTGTTAATTACATTTAATGTGACAGCAATAGCTTACCAATTTGATTTTAATGAGTTCTTCCCAAGTTTTTTTAATAGAAAAAACCTGCTTTTTCATTCAGATTTTTGATGTATTAAAAGGCATCCAATTCACATTATAGTTCTGCTGCTTACTACCTATTTGATCTTGGACACTTATGATTCAGTTTCTTGGTTTGTAGCAAAGGGTTAATAAATAGTACCTACCTCGGTGTGGTTGTATTAAATCGATGCATAAAAAAACACTTTAAATAGTCTGCACAGATAGTGCTTACTGTGTCTTATTTATGATTAGTGTTAGTTTATGTGCTCCAACAACCAGGGTAGTGCACCCTTGGGTCTCCTGCTGTCATAAGCATGATTTGCTGATGGTCCAGCTGCTGCCCTTCTGTCCACCTTCTTTCTGAGGACCTTCTAGCTAGTGAGTGGGCACAGAAGGGACAGTAGAGCAGACCCAACCCCTTGTGATGTGGATGCCTCTGTTGGGTGGCTTTAGCTCCTGGACCCCCATTGGCCTGGGTACTCCTCTCTTGGGACTGTGCTATTGTCCAGTCCCCCCTCCTTCCTCTTTCCTTTCAGAGGCATGAGACCTTCATGTGCTTCTGAGGAAGCTATCCCTCTTTCTCCTGCTTTCTACTCCAGTATGTTTTTTGCATGTCTAATCTTTGTGTCTGCTTCCTAGTGATCCAAATTAATGCACAGGATGTGAGATAATTGCAAGGAATGGTGAAGTGGACATGAATGAGTTGAGAAGCAACTGCCTCTATGTAGATATATAGCTTCACTGGTCCAGGTGAGAGCACAAGTGTTTGGCTGGCCTATGGAGAGCTCATAGAGACCACTTATTAAAATTGTGAGTATCTTCACTGGCCATTGTTGACTCCTTATCTCCTGAGAGAGATTGTTGGCTTTGTGAAATGGAATCCCCTGCAAGGCAGACTGTTGTTTCTCTGTTGTTTCAAATGTTGTTTCTCTGTTATCCACAGAAGCAACCTATGGTGGTGTATAAAACTTAAAATGTTAATCTGTGAAATTAACATTCCCTCCCTGAATGATGGACTGTAATTTCACTTTGCTTGGGAAGTGCAAATGAATGACAAAGACATTGCTGGCCTCTGGGAAAGCTAAGGATTGAGGAAATCAGAATTCATGAACTATACAACTTTGTCAGGGAAGCATCCCTGGAAATTTATAGCAATGGCATTTCAGATGTCCTGAATTTAAGCTTTCACAATTCTTGTGTAATATGAACATATTTTAAGAGGCTTGGTACATTGCAAACAATGTACCAAAAAATAGTTTATTGATGATTTTTGGCCAAGTAGATTAAATATAGTAAAAATTGTCCTTCCAGATATTTTATAGCATATTCTAACATTATTTGTAAAGAAAACTTTAAAAAATTTAACAAACACGAATCAATTAGAATTGTGCTTATGAAAAATAGTGGGTGACTAACATGCTTATTAAGTTAATCATTGCTAGAAATGCAAATTTCTGAATTGTCTCTAGATAGCTTAGTCAGGAGACTAAGTTCAGGCCGAATGTGTCTCTCAGCCTTCATATGAAAACTGTAGGTACAGAAGATTAAAACATTTGATAATTATTTGTGTTAACTGCCTGGGACTTTGGAAAACAGGTTCCATGCTCACGCATCAGAATTCTTAGTACAGCATGAGAAGCTGTTGCAAGATATTTCAGAAGCATTTTCCCCCTTTGTGAAATCTTCAGAAAGATAACTTTTGTGTGTAAATCTCCAGGTTTCCTTTTTAAATATGGTTATCTCCTGGAAGTTGCTTGAAGCTGCTAGTTGCTTTGGTGTCTGAAACTCTGGGGGAAAAGTCGGATCACTGCATTTTACATACAGCTGCAAAATATTAATACAGTCCATGAACTTAGAAATATTTTAACCTGTGGTAGCCTCTGAATAAGAAAATGAAATAGCATAGTGGGGAGCAAAGCATGGTTATCTCAGGCAGTGGCTCTGGGTAATGGCCTCTAGGGGCTTTTCTCTGTCTCTGAGGGATGAGCTCGTCTTCTGAGAACACTGCCTCAGTGGGTCCTTTTCTCTTGGTTATGCTGGTTACTGGGCTTGAGGAAGAGCAGTGCTTCTGTGCGGGGCATTTTTAAACTAGAAGACCTTGGCTGTGAACAAAGTGTGGAGTATTCTAATGCAACTTAGCTATAGGTAAGGTATTCTAATGAGATTGTATGGAAGGTTCTGTTCAGGGAAATTACCCCATAGTTGTTCTAGAACAATGGTTTACTTCTGTTGTCTTCTGTTGTCACCCATTGCAGCTGCCTGCATCTGGCCGTGAGGTTTTCTTTTTATTGGCTTTGCTCAAGTGCCTTGAGTCATGGGCATTACTGAGAACTTGACTACCTTTTCTACTCTAACCCTATCCTGTTTGGTGCCCAGCATATTTTTTTTTTTCTTTCAGTATCACAAAATAAAATTTGCTTCAAGGAGATCAAAGTTTAAATAAGTAACAGTGATGAGGGTATCTGTATTTGCGTTGTAACTTTATCATTTGCTAGCAGTATGAGCTAAAGCAAACTTACTTTTGAAAACTGAGTTTTCCCACATGTTAAGTGTTATTTAAGAATCGGATCTTTTCCATAGGGTTGTTGCTAATGATAAAATGAAAAAAAGATTCTCCACGTAGGTATAACAGAGGCTTAATTTGTTTTGGCCATTTTAATTCAACAATGAGTGATAGAAGAACAGTAATGCTAATTAAATGGAAAGCATGCAGAACTGGGCGCATCATTATGGAATAATATAAAAGTCCTGCCAAAGTTGAGAGGAGTTCATCACACAAGGCTTCTGATAGGAGCTGAGCATGGAACTAGGAGTGTTGAGAAGAGAGACTTCATTTAGGTTTTAAGAGCAGTGGCTGTCCAACTCTAGCGTGCATTACAGTCACCTGAGGAATCCTTTACAGCACACACTGCTTCTCCAGCTACCAGGCAGACTGGGTCATCAGCAGTGGCACGGGCCAGGCATCTGCATTTTAATAAGCACTGCAGTTTTGGCTACTGGACACCTAGGAAATTTTTGGTGAGGTATGTTGCGGGGTCCTGCAGAGTCTGGTGTCCTGCAGTGAGGGGTGGCTGTCAACAGGGGTCCTCTAGGAAGTGAGCAAGGGCTTTCCTGTCTTTGCCACATAGTTAGCTGTAGCGATTTTGTGTTTTATTTCTTGAAACCTCATCTTTGATGGTGCATAAGCCTGTTCCCTCTGACTTGTTCTTATCAAGATGTAAATAACTGGTATACCTCTCTCTTGAAATCATTGGCCCCTATATTTGGAAAGGTGCCAATGTAGTCTTCGATTTCATAGCTTATAACACAATTTCTTTGTTTCTGTTTTCATACTGAGTGTGAATATATATTGTTCATTTATATATTCCAAGGTGGCATTTTAAACACTTCATTCTTGGTTTTAGATTTCTGGTCTTGACCACTCTTGGATCTAATTCAACTCAACCTAAAGTTTACTTTTGAGTTTACAAAGCACACCCATTGGGATTCTCAACATTTGTAAAACAGTTACAGTGATTTTCTTGGTATTTTAGAGATTTATACCTTTTGCTTTAAGCTGCAATTTTGTATACAATCTTTCCAGCATATGAAGCAATTTTTCTTGCACAGGGTTGTTAAATCAGTTTTATGTCTTTTTATTCCTTGGAGTAAAGATGAATAAACTTTGCTCACTAGATTTGATAGTACCTTTATCACTTAATGTTTTAACAGCCTCAGTACTACTTTAATTTTAATATGGTTGAATGGAATTTGCAAGATGCAACACTTTCCATTTAGTATCTTGCATTACAATAAATGTTTAAAAAGTTTATCTGTGAAAAATTTAACTGAAATTTATAAACAGCTGGAACCCATCGTATTTCCTTACTCCTGAATTTTTCGAATTGTTCCAGTTTTTTACCTGGATGCTGTTTAACCACTGCGTTGAATGAGGGAATGCATGATTTTGATGTGCAATAATAATGTGATTCTGTGTGTTGTTCTTTATCTTTCAAAGACTTTCTAATAGTATTCCAACCTTTCTTTATGGATGGAATTACAGGTAAGTGCCATAACTTTTCCTGGATGATAACATGGATAATATATCAAGTTCTCTTGTCCCCTATAATGCTGTAAAGTCTCCACTCAATAATTAATTCCAGTCATGTATCATAGTCAAAACCTCAGATTGCATTTAAAGTTCAGGATTCTTTCTCCCCAGGTGAGTTTGCTCACTTCCTAGTGGATATGCTCCCAATTTTCATTACCATTGTTTTTTGAAGATTTCTTTTGCAGGTATACAGCTCTGGCCTGCTGTTGCTGACAGTGGCTTTCTTCTGGTTGGTATACCATCATATATTTACCCATTTTATTTTTGAGATCATCTCATGCCAGGCAGGAGGATGCCTTCTGTGAGGTCACACAAGCCAAAATGCATCCCAGGACCATTTCCCACTTCAGGGGCCATATCTGTACTTGGCACAGGCTCACTTAGGCCCAGCAGTGGCCAGGGAAAGCAATCTGCATGTCTCTGTGTTTCACCACAAGGCGGGCAGCTGCTGGGTCAGTTCTTCACCTTGCAGGTTCTTAGAGTGGATCTAACTGCTGTGCCTGATGATGTTCCCTATGACCCAGGGGGACATGTCAGGCTCTTCTAATGGTCCTCTTAAATCTCTCCAAACTTTCCTGGAGAATTGAGGGTGCGTAGAGGGGGAAGAGCCATTGCATTTCAGCTCTCTCAGATGAAATTCTCACAGGATTTCTTGGCTTCTTCAACTCAGCCTGTTTTATACTCTCAAGTTGGAGATTTGTCCAAGGCCCTCAAGGGACATGGTAGGCACCCATCTAACTGGTTGATTTGATTTAGCTGAATTTATAATATCATGGTGGAGACTATATACTTATGTCATTTATAAACAATTTATAATATATTGTGTAAAAATTGAATAATAAGAAAGTATGTCACATCTTTGCAAGAGGGTTTTACTTGGGGTGGTGAAAAAAGGCACTAATGGGGCTGGGTATTGGCTCAGTGGAAGAGCACTTGCCTAGCATGCACAAGACCCTGGGTTTAACTGTTAAAAAATTTTTTAAAAAGGCACCAAGGAGATAGTGACATTTGAACTAGGGCTTGAGTAGGTAAGATGTTATCAAAGGAGCTGGGTTCAATGGAGACAGGTGAAATGACAGCAAGAACCAGGACAGGAGGTGGTGTAAGAGAGTGGCAGGTGGGTTGGGAGGGCTTTATGTGATCCGGTGAGATTTGAAGTAACGTGTGTATTGTTGGGGGGATAAATTAAAATCGGAAAGGTCTCATTGTGGGTGACCCTGAGTGATTGGCAAAGAAGTTGGGCCTTTACAAAAGCAACACTTGAGTTGTGGGCAGCACACTATCTGGAGGGCTGAGCTCCAACATGCTGGTCTTTGAAGGTGATGTGGAGTCCACTGATCCACGAATGTCTGGGAAAAGATACTTTTTACTTCAAACCTTTTTTTGTTTGTTTGTTATCCTGATTTTAACCTCCTGTGATAACCCCTCTTCTTCATTCCCGGGATTTGTGGTAGAGGATATAGGATATTTATATATCTGGCTTAGATTTTATCAGTGGAAAACAGTGACTGGGAAGCCTTACTTGGCATTTTAAAACTCTCAAAAGCACCTTGATCTTGCCCCTACCTTGAGTTATAAGGTGTTAAGAAAAATGAGATAAAAAAAATATAGCATAGAAGCCTTAGGATAAAATGATTGTTTTTAACCTCTTTTCATTTTGATGTTGTTGCTTTCTGCCTCATGTCTGTCTTTACCTTTCCACTTTGCTCAGTCTCTTAAGCCCTAGGTGAATCCCTCCCCGCACTCAGTCTCTTAAACTTAAATATGTGTCTGATCTTTTTAATCACATCAGGCTTCCTGGATCTCCAGTCCTTTTGCTAATGTGACTTTGGTTAAACTCTTGATTGCATACCTGGTACCTGTGTCCTTGTCCTCAAACTGTTTAACTTAGGATACATTAAATTGAAAAAAATTCTCTTTTGCATCTACAGTATCTTGTTAATCAATATTTGCTTTCAACACTCACTTTGAGTTCCACTTTCCCTAAATATTTCCGGTGCATTAATGTGATAATGCAGGATATCCAGTGTCATTTTTAATCCCTCCTACAATATTGAACATGACTTTGACCATATCAGCATTATTGTAGATGTTTGAGAAGGAAACTCTTAGAAATAAAGTGATTGAAATTGGATCCTCTTTAGATAATTTACCTCTTGGAAATACAGAGTTTGTTAATAAAGAACCCTAAGTTTCAGCATGTTATCATTGAATATCCTGTTGGGAGTCAAGAGCATGTGGGGTGTTTGTTTTAAAACTATGAAAGGAAATGTTTACCGTGAATTTTAAGAGATGAATTTTCATGTGAATGTGAAAGACAGCCCAGTTGGACCTGGGTTTTATTCCTGCTCTGCCAGTTCACTTGTTCTTGCCTTTGTGACACTGAACCCCAACCTGGACCCAAGTCTCACCTCCAGGCAGGGCTACTGCTATGCCAGTGGGGCTGTTGAAGGAGCTGGCAGGTTTGGGTTGGGCTTGTGATCATGGGGCCTGCATTCATCTTTGTGCCTAGTTGCCAGGAAACTGGATTCCTGCCTTACTCATCCATGAGCCCTTCTCTGCTGGGCATCCCATTTTCCTTTCAGACTCAGTGGACTTACTCATCTTGAATTCTTTGGTGCCCCCTTTGTCAGGCCTTTCATAATGCCTGCCAAGCATGCTGGCCTCCACCTAGATCCTGTCTTCCCTTTGAACTTTTACCTCCTGATGACCCCTTTCCTGCCTTTTTATCTTGTAGACGCACCTGCCACTTCAAATCTGCTCTTAGATGCATGGCCTCCCTATCCCCCTTCACTTACTCATGCTCCCTTTTTCTTCCTCCTGTGTTCTGATCAGTGTGGAATTTCATGTTAGTCTTTCCCTAGTCTGTCTTGTCAGACTGCTCAATTTTCTTTGTCAAATGCCATAATTTGGCATCATGTCAAAACACTCCAAGGGACTGGATTGTTCGGTAGAGAAGTCATACCTGCATTGTTTGCTGTGCATTTTAAAATATTATCCTGTGTATTAAAGGACCAATGATCTGTCCTTATTTGTTTTCCTCTCTGGGGAATGTAAGTTTTAATAATCCTGGTAGAAGTTGTCATATGATTTCAGGTCAAGATATGTCTACATATGACAGATTTTCAACTGAAGAATTTAAAGCTCTCAGTGTTTTTCATAGTTCAATCAAAAATGTGCCGAAAATCCAGGGACAAAACGGAGACTATAAGTCTTCTCTTCTGGTAATCTTTTGATTCATATAGCCCTCTCTAGGAAGAATGTTTAAACAAGCAAATTTCGGTGAAACGGTTTTTTTTGTAATTTGAGGCTAATGCATTGTTAGGGTTTAATTCTGGAACATCCCCCAGAGGCTCCTGTCTTGAAGGCTTGGTGCCCAGTGCAGCAGTGTTCAGAGGAGGGGGCTCTTGAAAAGTAATTCAATCATGGGGTCTCTGACCTCACCAAATGAGTAACTTATCACTGCATTAATAATTTGATGGCATTATTGGGGGTGGTAGAAACTATAGAAGGTCATGCCTTGAGAAAGTAGGCCCGTAGGGCCCTGCCCTCGAAGGACTTATCTTGTCCCTGGCCCCTTTCTCTCCCTCTCCCTCTCCCCCCTCTCTCCGTCCTTCTCCCTCCCTCCCTCCCCCCTCTTCTTGGCTGCTGTGAGGTGAGCAGGTTTGTTCCACCACCCCCTTTCACCAAGATATTTCTGCAGTGAAGCCAACTGATCATGGACTGAAACCTCTGAAACCATGAGCCAAAACAAATCCCTGGTCCTCTAAGTTGATTTACTCAGGTATTTGTCACTGTGACAATAAACTGACTAACACATGCGTTAATGGGTATGGGGCAGTGGTTAAGCTGATCTCTTGACTTTCTGTCCTCTTATATCTTGTCTTCTAGGAAGCTGCCATTGTAACTACTTAAGTTGTGACTTGATCATCTAGGTTTCTTCTTTCTATAGCTGGGAAGGCATTTTATATGCCACTGGTCTAGTGAGATTTTCAGACTTAGGGACCCTGGTATAGAAAAATGATGAGGAATTTTTTGTACCATCAGAGTAGAAGGAAATAACTTTCAATGATTGCATCCTACATCACCTAACAAAGTAACCCAAAACTGTAATATTGGAGAGCTAGTTTGCAAACTGAACTCTTTTAAACATAGCATTTAAAATCAGAATAGTGACTCTAAATTTCATTGGGACCAGTGATTGCTTTTTAAATAAGAAATAATTTAAAATACCACCTTTCTATCCTAATAGAACTCATTAGTAATATAACTATAATTTAAATATGTCAATACAATGCCCTATCTTATAACATAAAGAAGTAAAAGTGACTTTAATAAAGTACCATGTATATCAGTAAGTACTTATTCACAGTCATCTTAGAAGATAAACTTTAAGAAGCACGTGTGCCTATTTACATAAAATTGGAGTATACTATTCACTAATGCAGATTCAGATATGCTGTTTAAATTCTAATGCTGTATAAATACCTTGCCTGGCCCTATGCTTTTCTAAGTTGGCAAATAACCATTGGTAAATTTCTTAGTAAAACAGTCTTCCCTTGATCTATGCAGTGGTTATATTTCTGAAAAATCATATGTAAAAACCAAGCAAAAATACTTTTATTTATGTAAATGGGAGTTAGTATTAGATTCAAATGGCCTTAAGTGGTTTTCCATTAGTGTGGATGTCCTGTAAGTCATTTTAAACACTTGGGTTCATTTAGCATCACTGGTTCTTGCTCAGTTAATGTTGACTATGGCCTCCATCAGTGGGATGACTCTCAGAAACCACACAGATCTGCAGAATGCCCTTCTCTGACAGACCTTCTACTCTAGCCATGTGTGTCCCATCCTGAGACAGGAAAGAGAGGAGCCACTTCTTCATCACCATCTCTCACTGATAAGTGTGGTTATTTGGTGCTAATATTCATGATTCCCACCATGAGAACATCTCTGAAATTAGATGACTCCAAGGACCTGTCATTTGTGCACATCCTCTTTTATAACATAAGCATTCCTTCTTTGAAATGGTACAGTTTTCTTTCCCAAGTAGTTTCTTGTATAGACTTAAAGTTGACCTTTTACCTTTACCATTTGCATCAAAATCTGTATAATCTAGGTTATTATTATGGTGTTAAATTTGAACTGTTCATTTCTAGGCCTAAATAGAAAAGAGTAACAACTGCACCCTAGAGACGGTTGCAGCTAGCTCTGTGACCTCTAAAATTGCACTCGTAACTTCACAGTGGGCTTTCACAACAAGGCAGACGTAGCATGTGGGGTGAATATTAAAAATGAAGCCAGAATACTGGAGTACAAATTCTGTTCATGCTAATTATTAGTTGTGAGACCTTAGGGAAGGTTCTTTAACCTCTTCAAAATGTTTCTTCAGCTCTTCATGTTTGAACTCATTTGTTCTTTCAGTCTTTGTCTTTATTCTCTTTATTTGTAAAATGCTACTGCATTTAAAAACCCAGGACTTTTGTGTTTGTCTCCCTTTAACTTTGAATCTGAGATTCACAGATGTAATTTGTGTTTTTAGATTAGAGTCCTCCCTTATCTCCCTTGGTCTGTGACCCTTCATAATCTCTCATTCATTCTGCTCAGTCTGCACTCAGAAGATAAAGTTGGTCTAAGCTTGTCCTGGTCATGATTCTTTTAACTTAATAAAACCTACTGAGAGAGCTAGAGAACAATAAGGGATTTCTTATACTGAAATGTCTCGCAGTACTCAAGGGCAGGGTAAGCTGCCTGGTCTCAAGAGAGCTTGACTCAGGAACTGGAAATTTTTAGGAATAAAGGTGGTCAGACTTCATTTCATCTCTGGGACTGCATGGCCTGTCACCTCTGCTTCTTTCTGGTCATCTCATTCTTAGTTCTGAGGACTGGCATGTTATTGCTTTAGCGATCAACAGACTGCCTAGAATCAGTCATCCCCAGTTCCTATGAGAAGGACATTCTGAATGACCTTGCTTGGGTAAAGTATGCTGAGAGGTAGGAACAAGGTTACACACTCCAATGGGGTTGTCTTTAAATGGAGCAGAGAAGTTCAGAGAAGGAGCTGTTGTGAATAGGGTAGATATCCCATGATCTTTGCAAATTTTTCTGGATAGCTTTACTTTTTCTCTTTTAATTTATAAAGCCCAAATTAGCAATGGGATCTGAAGAGCTCGTGGATGAGAAGATTGTTTTCTCAGTATCTTCCCTCTATATTACTTATATCTACAGTAAATAATGGAACTATTGGTCAGATAACTATAATTTCAATGTATCTTATTGGTCCTCTATATAGAGCAGCCAGAATGGGGGTGGGGTGGGCAGTGGTGGTGGTGGTGGTGGTAAGAACATAGTTCTGGTAGCTGCTTTGGGAAGAATTGTGTCTGAAATACTTTTGGCATGAACTATTTACCATAGTTTTATTCATTTGTTCAGCAAATACTATGTATCTAGGACCTGAGTTAATTAAGATAGGCTCTGTGAAGAGAGTTAAACTGAAACAATGTGTTGAAAGGTAGGTATGGATATGTGTTGAAAGGTAGGATCAATGTGTTGAAAGGTAGGATCAATATGTGGAGAAGTGGGGAAAGTAAGTGATGGGGTGAATGCAAAGCAGAGCATTTGTGTAAGGGCCCTGGGAAATGAACTGGCAAATTTGAGGATGGGCCTTGGGAAGGGGCATGTAGCATGAAATTCAGTAGGTGGATAGGACCTGGATGTGCAGAGCCCTTTTGCAACTTGCCAAGGAGCTTGGGCTTTATTCTGTAGAGTGAGACCTGGTGGAGGGTTTGGAGGAGGGATGTAACAAGAGCAGACCAGTGCTTTTGGAAGGCTAGTCTGGGCTACCACAAGGGTGATAGAAGAAGTGTAAGGTGAGTGTCATGGCAAGTCTGAACTAAAGTGGTTGCTGTGTAGGTGGATGGTGGATACAGAGATGCTGTGTCGGGAGGATCAGTAGGATTTGATCATGAGTTGGGTGAGCATGAGGAAAAGGTAGGGATTTATGATGCTTCCCAGTGACTTGGTGTGCGATGATGGATTTCCCCAAGACGTGGAAAAGTAGAAGAAGTAGCACTGTTGGGTTTGAGATACCCTGTGAACCAGGCACATTTATAGAACTAACTAGCCCTTGAAGTTTTGTTCTAATGAAGACTGACTGCCAGAAATGGGTCTGACTGTCTCAGGTAGAGATTTTGGTCAAGAGTCCAAAGTGACTTGTTGAATTCATTTCACATGGAACAGGGGATCCTAACCAGTTGGAAGAGGCAATTCAATAGCTCTGAGCTTGCCTGGCACCAAATGCCTTAGGAGGCCTTTACTTGGGCCATCAGACATTGGCATTAAGTACTAGCACATCTCAGGTCATGATCTCACTATTTGTGTCAAGCATCCCCTCGTTCCAAAGTTTGGTTGTAGCTGCTTGTGACATCTCATAGATCAAAGTAGTGGTACAATCCTTCTAAACCTGCCATTTTGATAGTTTTTTTTTTTTTTTTAACATTTTGGCAGATATATGTGCAATTAAGTTGTATCTTCATCGTTGTACATTGTTAAGCAGAAATTTCTTCTTAGTGTATATGGTGGGGAAAAATATCCCATGTAGTAAATGAACACAGGCTTTTGTCTGCATTCCTTTGAAAATGAGGGTTATCTAGTATTCACAGAAATCATTGCTCCTTCACTCCTTCAATGAAGCCTTTTGTTTTTCTAACTTAGATACCCTGTTAATTCTGAAAATCAGCAGTCTCTTAAGTACCTTAATCATATGAGATTAAAGCACATTTTCCCTTGTGCCTTCTTCACATTCAAATATGATCATTGTGTTTTGATTTCTGCCCCTGATTATAGTTCCAATTTAAAAACATTTCCTTAGTATTATGGTTGATGAAAGTTGCAGCACGCTCTCTGGCTTATTTCCTTTAATTGTCTGTAAAGCAGAATCATGATTGTTCTCAGCTTGAGCATTGTCTGGGCTTTTATTGGATAGGGTAGGTAAACGTTTCCTTTTCCTTCTCATTCTCATTTTCTTCCTTCCCCTTTAGGTATTCAAGCCATATTTTGTGACATAATCATTTTAAAATTTCTAGAATATATTAAAGTATGTTTTAACCTATCAGCTTTCCATTTTAATTCATATGTTGCTGTGAAGCTTGCTTATAAGTTTAACATACTAAAGATTGTGCCCTTTGTTCTTCATATACAATACTGGAAGCTCTTTCTATACCGGACTTCAGAATAATGAGCTTCATAATAATTTCTATATAGTCGTATTGTTGGTTGTTTGGACTAGTTTGAAGTTTTGCTTTTTGATATTAAGCATCAACGTCTTTGTGGTGGTTAAAGAGCAAATAGGGGAAGGCTTCAGATTGTCAAGGCTCCTTTACTGGATTTTTGGGCCAGGCTGAAACTAGCAAGAGCAAAGTTGCAAACCAGAACTTGAAGCTCAAAAGAGGTTATATGGGTAGACACACAGTAGACATTGCCTGTTGTACCATTTACTTCTCTAGACCCATGTCTTCCCTTGTCCATCCTGACATCCACCCCACAAGCGGGACCTGTGGGGCTCCTACCCTCTTTACTAGGTCTATTTTAATCCATGGGATACTGAGTAGAAGCCAGAGGGAGGGAAGAAAGAGAGAGAAGTTCAAGTCCTCCTCTGGGTCTCTCCTTCTGAGGGCATTGGTGGGCTCCTGGTAAGGCAGCCAGCCCTGTGACTGTTCTGGGTGTTTCAGGGACTACTCTTCACTTCCTCCTTTCCAGTCCAGAGTGAGAACTCCTCGAGGGGGGCTGCACCATAAACCCTCCGCCTCACCCCATTTCAAGTGCTGCATCTCTTTTCTGTCGGAACCTCGACTGGTCCTGTGGGTACTTGGCTTGGAGTGGGATGTTCTGGAAACCACCCCCAGGAGGAACTGGGTTCTTAAAGGTGTATTAAATTTGTATTTTGACCCTTGCTGAAGTCCATCCCTTCAGTTCTTCCTTAGAATTGTTTTGGAAATTTGAGAAAGTCAGCTTTTCCTTTTTTTTCTTTTATTACTATTGAATGGTGTTTCTACCCCTCCCTCTCATGTTCAGACCTTGGATCATCCCTTTTTTCAGCTTTGTGATTTCTCCTGCTCTTGAAACAGATCTTGAGGGAAATTGAATTCCCTTCAGAAACCTAATAAGTGCTTAATTTTCATTTTTACTGTTTCTTTGATAAATTGTCTTTAAATTTTACTTATTGGTAGCATGTTTTTATGCTATCACATGTAGGGTTAAATTGAAAGTTTTCTGTGGTGGTATGTGATCTGGTTATTTTTCAAGTAATGCTTCTCATTTCTTTGGCTTGGTGAGGTCTAATTTATCACATATTAAATACCATACAATGAGATCTTTTCTAGATCTTCTAATATCAATCTGCTTTTCTAATTTTATGGCATTTCACCACGGTTTTAGTGATTGTTACTTTGTGATTAATATAGTAAGTAAGATTAGAAAACCTTATCTTTCATGTTTGTTCTTTAGGGTACTTGTCAACATTTTATTTTTAAGTTTGTTAGTGATTTCTATTGATTGACTAATATTCTGGAAAATTAGAAGTTAAAAGAGAATTGCTTTTAAGAAAATATAAGGTTCTTAATTATCTTATTACCATGGAATTCAAGTGAATAAGAAGTAGTTAACTGAAATCTTGAATTATAAAGTTGAGATGTATCAGGATTTCAATTTGATGTAAAGTAAATGAGTGGTTATCTGGTATATTTCTTTTTAAATAATTGGTTTGATCCATAATTCCATAACAAAGCTTCATTTCAATATTTACTTTACCTTTGTCCATTTATTGTTAAGAAAATAATAGGAAGTAGCTAGGAATTATTAAAATAGTTTAATTTATTTTTATTAATTAGAAAAATAATTTTCTAGGGCATTTGAATGCTGGATTTTCTTTGTCTTTCCATGGCAACTATAAAAAAACTCACTCAAGATATTCAAATTTACATGCTAGCTCATTGTCATAGGGAGTTGCCATACCTCCATCCTGTGAGGTATGGCAAGTCCCTATGAGTAATATACTGACATGTGATTGCAATTCAGTAGCCATCCAAAATTATTCAAAAAGAAAACATCACAGTATCTGTTTACCTTTGTACAAGCAATTGCTTGTGTAACTCTGCTTTTAACATTTGTCCTTGGCTGAAATACTCATGTATAGGAATGTCACAGTGCAGAATGCTACTAGCCCAGGCACAAAGCATTAAAATTATTTTGCGAAGATTTGAAAAACAAGAAAATTGCTATTTTTATGGTATATGTGCTATTTAGCAGTGTTTCCCCGAGGGAGGCCTGGTATGACGTGGGTGCCTCTGAGCCCACTCACTCTCTGCTCTGGTGTACACTGGCACAGAAGAGGTGGAGCAAGAAAGCCAAAAGGTCTCTGGAGTTGTTGATGGTGGATTCCTTCTCATTTTCTTTAATCACCATCATTCTTTTAAGTCCGTCTTGTGGAATGCCGTGGTGGATGTTATGTGCAGTGGTCTGTGATCATTTGACTTTTATTCAGGATAAAGAATAAATTCCTTTGAATGATTGCCCTTGTGTTACTCTAAACTGTATTTCTTTATTTCATGATGTTTGGAGATGGCCAATATCATAATGGAAAAGTAGCTCTGCAATTATAGTATATTTATTACACAAAACACCTACATACACCTGTGATGAATATGTTTCGCCACTTGGCTGACAAAGTGAAGTGATTTTTACTGTAAATAGGCTAGAAGACCAAATATGGGTTGTTTATTTTTCTGAATTCGGGATTGAACCCAGAGGTGTTTTACCACTGAGCTATTTCACCAGATCTTTCTTTTTTTGTTGTTTTCTTTGGAACCAGGGGTTGAACCTAGAGGCATTTAACCACTGAGCTACATCCCAAGTCCTTTTTATTTTTTATTTTAAGAGAGGGTCTCCATAAGTTGCTTAGGACCTCACCAAGTTGGGTGGGGCTGGCCTCAAACTTGAGATCCTCCTGCATGAGTCTTCTGAGCTGCTGGGATTACAGGTGTGGATGTGGGTGTTTGTAAGTTAAAATCTTATTGGTATTTTTAGGAAGTGTTGGATGCTTTTTTTCATTTTTACCTATAGCTGTAAAACGGAATGGCTTATTATTTTATAAAAAGTAAATTCTATCATGTGAATAAATGAAATTCATTTTTATATGCATTATTTACTACCTAAATATGATAAATAGTGGAAGTTACAGTTGTTGCACAGATGAGGAAATAAAAGGAACCAAGAAACTTTCACTTTGTATAATTGCCCATAGAACTAAGTAAAGAATTTAAATTTTCAGCTGGTTTCCTTCGTCTTGATTTCCCTTTTTTGTCAGAAAATAAAACCAAAGGTAACTTGCATTCTAACACCTAAGGAATGTGTTTTCCTACAATAATCTAAGATTTATGAAAATTTCTGGTTTCAGTACTTTTGCTATTACACTAAAATGCCTGTGTAGATAATCCAGAGTTGCCTACCTGTAGGAAGTGCTTCCTCATCTTTTCCATGTCACAGCACACTTAGAGAAATGAAATTTGTGTAGCAACATCAGGTAAGTGGGAAGGCTATGCCCTTGTTGGAAGCTGATAGACCAGGTGAGTCCTGCTGTGCTGCCCATACCCAGCCCTGCCGCTGGTTCGTGGCTCTGCTGTAGAGTTCATTACAGATCTACCCAACACAAGTAATGCAAGTTCATCCACATTGTTACTGCTAAACAAGGAAAGCAGTGTTGGAGCAGCTTCAATCATCGAATTATGTTCCATGGAAAGGGACTGTGTCCAAGGTAGTGTATCACTCTTTTACTCATACTCCCAAGTGACTCCCTGTCCACACACCAGAAAAGCCAGATTCCTTACAATGCCTCCAGCATCTCTCAGCCTCTAACCTTCAAGTCTTTTCTGTCATGCCCACCTTGCTCTTTTCTACTCCCCACTTGCCTCTGCACTTTTACATATTTTCCATGCATGCTCTTCTTCGTGCTCATGCTGTTCCCTCTGCCAGGATGCTCATCCCCCGACAGGTGCCTGGCTCCTTCACCACCTACAAAGTCCAGTCTCTGTGTGACACCAACCCTAGAAAATGTGATGTGTTGAATTTCACTTTGCCTGTGCATTTCCAAATTATCCAGATTTGAGCAGGAAAAGGTAAACTGCAAAATCTGTAAGTCGTATCAGCTTGTCATTCCTGGAATTTATTAATATCTTAACCTCTAAATCCATTGGCATTGTCCTGTCCCTTGAAGCTTGTCACACCCCCTTGATTCTTTTTTTTTTTTTTTTTTTTGTGGTGCTGGGGATTAGAACCCAGGGCCTAGTGCTTACAAAGCAAGCACCCTACCAACTGAGCTATATCCCCAGTTGCTCCCCTGATTCTTGAAACTGTTTCCTTACTAAATGTGTTAATCTGTCTGTCCCAAGTCCTTTTCTTACTATTTCGATGGCTGTTTTCTTAGGGCTTAACATTTGGTCAATTCCTTGTTTTTCTTGTGGTATTTTGGATTGAACTCAAGGGATGCTTTGCCACTGAACTAAATCCTTACCCTTTTTTTTTTTTTTAATCTTTAATTTTGACACTGGGTCTTGCTGAGGTGCTTAGGGTCTCACTAAGTTGCTGAGGCTCGCCTTGAACTTTGGTGCTCCTGTCTCAGCCTCCCAAGTTGCTGGGATTACAGGTGTATGCCACCATGCTTGGTTGCCATTCATTTGCTTTCATAGGATAGTTTGCCAAGGGTCAGGGTTTGATTTTTATTTATTTTCTGTTTAGTCTTTCTACCTTAACTGTATTACCTGCTGCCGTCATTTGAGCTGTCAGCTCTGCTCCAGGCCTGTCTTGGATGTGTTCTCTAAGGGCACAGCTTCCTGAGTAGCTTGTAAGTTTACTATAACCAAGCCTGCTTATTAATTTATTCTCTGGTTCCTGGATGTTCTTTATTTCCTACACCAATTGAATCTTTATTAAAGATCCAGCTCAAATTTATTTCTAACCTGAAATCTTTCCAGAGTGCTCCAATATGTTGATAATTTTTTTGAATTCTTATAGTAATTTATGTAAAGAAATTCATGGCTAAATTAATCAAGGACTTTTATTGTTGAACTATGATTCAAGAACCTCTTATTGCTACTGAAGTGAATTTTTTTAAGTCTTTGGGTACAAGTTGAACTTTGAGAATTAGAAATAAATTTTCTCTTTTAAAAATATTTGTTATTCAATTAGCCATTTCCTTTAAAAAGGTAGCATTTAAATATGAAGCCTGGCACATATCAATTCCTTAATTCATTCTCAAATTGACCATAAAATTTTAATTTTAGTATGGTAGAAAATGGTCAGTTTTGGTAATGCTTAAAATAATGGAAACAACTAGATATCATTTTCATCTATAAAATTAACAAAATTTTTTAAGCTTGTCTGGCATGTGGCCATTAAAATACTATTTCATATGATTGTTGGTAAATTAAAATAAAAATATTATGGACAGAGCAGATACTGGAATGAAATATGAAAATGAGTCATGGTTGTGCATGGATAGTAAGCATATCTTTTTCCTTACCTAGACTGTTTCCCATATTTTCAAATAGGAAATTGGTGTCAGAATATATTGCCATTCTGAAATTAAAGAGGGAAATGCACTCGTAATTTGGGTAGGGGGATAAAAGTGAAGAGAAATGTATATTGCATTATCATCAACTGTCTTTTTAAAAAGCCAGCAGTCCCTCATTCTCAGTATCAAAATTTCTTAATGTCATGGTAAAGGGAAATTTGGGTGTTCTTGTGTGGATCTCATTGTCTAATGGCAGGTTCCATATTGCATTGGGATTTCTTGGTTTTCACAGTTTTGCCAGACACAGTTTGTATTACTTTAGTTTATATTTGCATAGTAGTGTTTTAGCATCTGTTCATGTTTTTACATATGTGATGTTTACTTTAGTTGGGTTTAAATGGTAGAACACAGTACTGTCCACTGCCATGGGTATGCTGGATGCCTCTCTGGTTGCACAGGCAGAAAAGGTCTATTTATGTTCCATTTCCATTTAATGAGGATGGAAGAGTGGACCTTGAGAAATATGCCCAGTGTCTCCAAATGACTTCTGGACAGGGATGGTTGCATACAATTAATTTGCAGATAAATAGATTCTGACAGTATGTATGCTATCACATTTTCCTTGAACAGTTGGGACAAGCAGAGGGCCACCCTACAAAATGCTGACAACTCAGGACCCTTATAAGCTCACTCAGGGATTTTATTTACTGTATTCTATGTGCATAGATGTGCATGCATATATTATATACCCTTTTGATATTTGTCTCCCTCCAGTATGTTCCTAACTCCCAATTTTACTGAAGACTTTGATCTCAAAAACTTAACTTTGCCAGTCAAGGTACTTTTAAGACAGTAACTTGCTTATGGTTTTAAGAAAGTAGCAATTTTTGTTCACATGCTATTCTCCACCATCAGACTATAATTCTTTTAAGAGAAGAGCTGATTTTTTTCATCTCTGTGTCTTAATGTTTGGCATTGCTTACTAAATATTTTTGAATAGAGTGAATGAAATATATTCATGTACATAAATTGCTTACATATGTGTCTAAAGTTTTCTCACTTTGAGATGCGGATGTTGGTCCCTGACTGTATTGTCTTTTTAATACTATGATCACTGCTATGAAGTTTAAATATAGTACACCTTATTTTACAAATTCAAAAGTCTTTTTGTTCCTCCTGCTCTTCTTACTGCTTGCCACAATGTTTTGGAAAGGTGACTACTCTTGTGCTGTTTTGAATCACCTTGGATAAAAGAAATTATAATAATTTAATTGATGACTTTTTAGATATAAAGCCATCTTTGAGTCCCCATAGAAGAAAATTATTGTTATTTGAAGATATTTAAAAACAACCTTTAAAAAGAATGAATTTTATCTTTTCTTCTGGTCTCATTGTTTTCTTAAAAGATTCCTTGTAAGTTATATTTTAACACTGATTTTAAAATGTTTTGAATACATTAGAAGATGGAAGCTGATGACTTACAGCTACATAAGAATACAGACTATTTACATAACTGTTGAACTATATTATGTCTTTCCTATGAAAATTTTATGTAAAGCTTATTTCACGTGGTGTGATATAAAAGCTGAATCTGTTCTCAGCCTAACATTCATCTTTTTTTCATTTTATAGGATAATTAAACAGTTGATGTGTTTGCATGTGGCTTCTGAGTGCAAGGGTAGGGATCTGAAAGGTTGGTCTCCTATTACTGTTTACAAAATTTCATCCTCTTTGTAAAACACATTTGTAAACAAAATTGATGGAGTATCTTTACTTTCAAAGTGTGAAGGGGAAAAATTTGAATGCTCTGATTCAGCCTTGTGTTGAAGGAAAATATAACACATGAGGATTGATTAAAGCTAGTAGTATAAATTTTCTATATCACCTTAACTTGTGCTGAGCAAGACTGATCGGTTTGGAGAGTAGGAGCAGTGCTCTTTGATCACAGAATACCTAGCTATTGTTACTGACTTCAGGTTGAACACACCGGGGTAATAATGGCCCAGTTCCTTCTTGAGAAAGAACAGACTAGCAGTGACATTGCATTTTTGGTGTCTGACTTTATTTTTTTTTAATGCTGGTTTAGAGATGAGACTTTTTAAAATGTTCTTTTAAAATTATTTGAAACATCTGCATAATTTAGATTTAGGAAAGATGACTTAGGAGGCTAGCAAAGAGACCCTTGCAATGTGATAAGAAGGTGGTAAGGTAGTTTGGGACAGTGTGGTAGCAGGGCAACTTGTGACTTCACATTCAATGAAAGACCACCTTTGACCTAGTGTTTTTCCTGATGCACAGCCTAGAATATTTTCACCTGCTTAAAGAACAGAACTATCAACTGTAAGACTTATATCCATTGGAACTGTCCTTCAGGGAGAAAAGGGAAATAAATACAAGCATTGAGAGTTGAAGGGGAACAAAGAACTTGTTGCTGACAGCATTTGCTCAAAGGTTGTCTAAAGTTGTTCCTGTAGGAAGGAATCATTAAAGAAGAAATCTCTGAGAACTAGGAAGAGTGACGGAACAAAGAGCTCAAGGAAGAAGGATTACATACAGCAGAGTGTGAACTTCATGACTTTTGTAAATCATAGTGGATGATTGAGACAAAATATTTAGCTCCAAACGGTACTCAAAATAATGATATTTAAAAATTGGGGATATGAAAGGAATTAAGTGAAAGTGAAGTTTCCATACTTCATTTGAGGTAATAAAATGTTGATCAGCAGACTGTTAAAAGTCATATGTAGGGTTCCAGGTGAGATTTAGCCGGGAGCGGAGCTGCTTGCTGGGTCCAGCGGCGCCAGTCTACAGCTTCCGTGGCGGAGAGGCGCCATCCTCAGCTATCTGAGCCCTCGGACCTAAGCCCACCCCTTCCCTCAGGGACACGCGCTGCGGCTCCAGGTGAGATCTGGCTGGGAGCGGAGCTGCTTGCCGGCTCCAGCGGGGAATTTGGGCCCGTTGGCGCCATTCTACAGCTTCCCTGGTGGAGAGATGCCATCTTTGGCTGTCTGAGCCCTCGGACCTAAGCTCAGCCCCTCCCGCGGGGACACGGCGCTGCGGCTCCAGGGCCACGGTGCTGCATCTCCTGGTTGCCTCTGCCCAGAAGCATTGATCATTCCCAACCTGGAGGTTGTGAGACAGCAGCTATCTTGGGTCACCACTTGGTCAAGCACCTCTCAAACATCTGGTGAGTTGCTGGAAATCTGCAGGGACGCCCTAAGTCTTTACAGGGAAATTGCAATCCCTCTGATTTGCACTACTAGAGGGGAAGATACATGAGCAGCATGAGAAAACACAGGAAGAAAGTGTCCCAAACAAACCTAGATGATACATCAAGAGATCCCAAAGACAGCATGGTAGAAGGAATGACAGAAATGGAGTTCAGAATGTTCATAATTAAAATGATTCGAGAAGAAATTGAGGTGACGAGAGTGCAGATTCAGGCTGTGAATAACCAGCTACTAGAACAATTTCAGGAAGCAAAAAATCATTTCAATAAAGAGATAGAAGTTCTGAGAAAAAAACAAACAGAAATCCTTGAAGGAAACAAGGAAATGAAGGAAACAATCAACCAAATTAAAAACTCAATAGAAAGCATAATTAACAGAATAAATCACATGGAAGACAGAACCTCAGACAATGAAGACAAAATAATTAATCTTGAAAACAAAGTCGAACAAACAGAGAAGATGGTTAGGAATCATGAATGAAACCTCCAAGAAATATGGGACATCATGAAAAGACCAAATTTAAGAGTTATTGGGATTGAGGAAGGCACAGAGATACAAACCAAGGGTATGAACAATCTGTTCAATGAAATAATATCAGAAAATTTCCCAAATATGATGAATGAGATGGAAAATCAATTACAAGAGGCCTACAGGACACCAAACGCACAGAATTTCAACAGATCCACACCAAGGCACATTATAATGAAAATACCTAACATACAAAACAAAGATAGAATTTTAAAGGCTGCGAGAGAAAAGCAGCAGATTACCTACAGGGGGAAACCAATACGGATATCAGCAGATTTCTCAGCCCAGATCCTAAAAGCAAGAAGGGCCTGGAACAACATATTTCAAGCTCTGAAAGAAAACGGATGTCAACCAAGAATCTTATACCCAGCAAAGCTTACCTTCAGATTTGAAGATGAAATAAAATCCTTCCATGATAAACAAAAGCTTAAAGAATTCACAAAGAGAAAGCCTGCCCTACAGAACATTCTCAACAAAATATTCGAAGAGGAAGAAATGAAAAATAACAATCTTGGTCACCATGGGGAGGAACTACCCTAAAGAAAGAGTCAATCAAAGAGAAACAAAGTTAAGCTAAAAACCCCAAAAAAGCTAAAATGACGGGAAATACAAGTCATATCTCAATAATAACCCTGAATGTAAATGGCCTAAACTCATCAATCAAAAGACATAGACTTTCAGACTGGATTAAAAAGAAAGACCCAACAATATGCTGCCTTCAAGAGACTCATCTCATAGAAAAACATGCCCACAGACTAAAGGTGAAAGGTTGGGAAAAAACATACCATGCACATGGACTGAATAAAAAAGCTAGGGTTTCCATTCTCATTTCAGATAAAGCAGACTTCAAGCCAAAGTTAGTCAGAAGGGATAAAGAAGGACATTTCATACTGCTTAAAGGAAGCATAGATCAGCAAGACATAACAATCATAAATATTTATGCACCAAACAATGGTGCATCCATGTATGTCAATCAGATCCTTCTCAATTTCAGGAATCAAATAGACCAAAACACAATAATACTCGGAGACTTTAACACTTCTCTCTCACTGTTGGACAGATCCTCCAAACAAAAATTGAACAAAGAAACCATAGGACTCAATGACACAATTGCTAATTTGGACTTAACAGACATATATAGAATATTCCATCCATCAAAAAGTGAATACACTTTCTTCTCAGCAGCTCATGGGTCCTTCTCTAAAATAGACCATATGTTATGCCACAAAGCTACTCTTAACAAATACAAAAACATAGAGATACTACCTTGTATACTATCAGATCATAATGGAATGAAATTAGATATCAATGATAAAGTTAGAAACAGAAACTACTCCAAGATTAAATAATATGCTATTGAATGATACATGGATAACAGAAGACATTAGGGGAGAAATTAAAAGATTCTTAGAGGTCAATGAGAACAAAGATACAACATATCGAAATCTCTGGGATACTATGAAAGCAGTGCTAAGAGGAAAGTTCATTGCAGGGAGTGCATTTAATAAAAGAATGAAAAGTCAACAAATCAATGACCTCACATTACAGCTCAAAGCCCTAGAAAAAGAGGAACAGATCATCACCAAAAGTAGTAGAAGACAGGAAATAATCAAAATCAGAGCTGAAATCAACGAAATTGAAACAAAAGAAACAATTC
>JAJEJO010003382.1:181287-207397 GCA_020662805.1 Glaucomys volans | reverse complement strand
TTTTTTTTTTTTTTTTTTTTTTGTACCAGAAATTGTACCCAGGGATTGAACCTACATCCCCACCCTTTTTATTTTTTATTTAGTTACAGGTTACCAAGTTGCTTAGGACCTTGCTAAGGTGCTGAGCTTATGATTTTTGTACTTGTGATCCTCCTGCCTCAGCCTTCCAAGTTGCTGGGATTATAGGCTTGTGCTACCCTGCTGGGCTCCCTCTTATTTTAATAGCTGCAGGATCTCTAGTGATAGCACCTATTTTATTTTTCGTGTTGGTGATATATATCTTTTTGTCTCTTTTTTTTCTATTGTTGCCAGAAGCTTATCAATTTTATAATTTTTCAGAGATTCAGCTTTGGTTTCATTGATTTTCCTTTGTTGTTTTCTATTTTCAAATTCATTCATTTCTACTCCTGTAGTTTTTAATCTCTTTCAGTCTGTCACTAATTGGTATATTTAAACGATTTACCTTTAATATGACCATTTATATGTTAGGATATAAGTTAACATTTCATTTTTCTGTTTCTCTCATTTTATACTTTCTTTCTTTTCCCTTCCTCTGGGTTTTTTGAATGTATTTGAGTTTCATGTAAAATTATCTATAGATCTCTTTGTATAGCATATTCAGAGGCTCTTCAAGGTATTGCTTAAGTATACATAAATTGGTAGAGTTCTCTGGTATCATTCTTCAACAAATTGGAGTGAAGTATAGAAACCTTACCTCTCCTTTATTCTTTTTACTCTCCATTCTGTATTATATTTTTAATATTTCCTGTAGGTACATTTAGAGCAACATGAGGTGTTATAGTTTTTGTTTCAACCTTTAAATATAATTGGGAAAACTCAAGCAGGAAAGCCTGTTTTGTTTACTTGTATTTTGACTTAATTGTGTTCTTTCTTCCTTTTTGATATTGTGGGTTTCTTTTAAAAATCATCTTTCCTTTTAGAAAACTCACATATTTGCTTGCAAAAATACCTCCTAGTTTTTCTTTATCAGAGAACCTGAGAATGTCTTGATTTCCTCTCTCTCTCTCTTCTTGAAGGATGAGCTGGATATAGGGTTGTAGATTGACAGCACTTGAATGTGGGTGGGTGGTGGTGTTTCTGCCTATCATTCTCTAAAGATGCTCTCATGTTCTCATTAGGTGATGGCTAAAGTCCTTGCTCTCCACTTGGCCTTCTCTGCCAGTACCTGGGTGTGGAAGTAGTGCCATCTTATTGTGTAGGGGCTGAAGCCAACCTCCTACTTGTCTCCACTGACACAGGAGACAAGGGCCCCATTACTGCACAGGAGATGCAGTGAATCTGCCTGCTTCTTGGCCTTCTCTCACACCACCAAGGTGGGAGCATTGGGGACCCTATTCAGTTCTCTCCAGAGTAGAATTCTAGGTTCCTGCTTGATCTTTGATTCCATAGATGGGGTTGGGGACAAATTTAAATATGATACATGGATTGTCTCAAAGTTCTTGTGCTGGTTATAATAGACCGTAGTTATGTAACATACCAACATTGGGGTAAAATGGCAAAGTTTACATTGGATGTTTCTGCATTATTTCTTAGAATTGCATGTGATTCTGTGATTATTTCCAAAAAAATATAAGAAATAATTTGAAGATAATTTAAATAATTTATTTTAAAGATAAAATTTGAGAAAATTTGTTTCCAAAACAAAGCCAAATAATAAGGTATATTCATGGAAATCCTTTTCCAACCTTTTCCTCTTTCCCTTCTTTCCTTCTGTAGTTAGCCATTCTAAGACAGTTTTTGGTCTCTTCTGTTGTTTCTTTTGGCAGTACATTTTTTTAACTATTTAAATTTTATCCCTCCTTCTCCCTCATGAAAAAGGTATTATATTGAAATATTCTGTACCACGCCTGTTCATTCAGTGGTTTTTCTTGGGTATTCTCTGTATAGACACAATAGAGATCTTCTTCATTGTATTGAATGGGTAATCTTAGTTCATTTGCTCTTACAATTAATGATATAATATCTTCATTCTTGGGTTCTTTCGTATTTTTCCCAATGTAGTTTGGAAAAGACTACAGATGTGATTTCTTAATCAACAGTAAATCTGTTTGTGACTTTGCCACATGTTTAATTGTGGAGACATATAATATATAACATTTAATGTCTGTTAGGACTAGATAACTGCCCCCCATCCAATTACTACACTTCTTCTGGCTGTTCTTATTTTTCTACCTTGAGCTTTTTATTCACCAATGAATGACATCTGGGTTGTTTTCAGTTTTGGACTTTTGGATTATGTGTGTGTTATTTGTATTCCTAATGTTTCATTGACCAAAAATTTAGTATGTGAAAATGATGGTGTCTCTAATCAGTGAGAGAAGGAGGGACTTTTTAATAAGTAGCATTGAAACAACTAGATAGACATATGGAAAAAGGTAAAGTTACATTTTTTTTCCTCACATAATACATAGAGCAAACTTCAGATTCAGAATAAATTCTAAATATAAAAAATGAAGTAATAGAAGCACTTAGGAGTGGTGAAAACTGTCCTTTATGTAATTCAAAACCCAAAAGCAATTAAAAAAGATAGTAATATATTACATGGAAATAACACCATAGGTAATGTCTAAATACCCAGAAAAATGGGGGAAAGATTTTTGCAATTATCACAAATAAAGGACTAGCAAATACTGATTTGTAAGGAATCCCCCACAATGTGAAAGACAAAAGAGCAAGATAGAAAAAGTGTGAACAGTGTTCAAAGAAAACTAAATACCAATGGCCTCTAAAATATATATGAAAATATACTCAATTCTCGATGAAATTAAACTCCGAGATATCTGGATGTCAAAATTCCAGAAGTGTAGTATAGTCTTTGCTGGCAAAGATTTGAGAAAAGAGTCACACTCAGCTATTCCATATCTGTAGGATTCAACCAACCATGGATCAGAAATATTGGGAAAAAGAAGTACATCTGTACTGAACATGTACAGACTTTGTCCTTGTCACTGTTCCCTGAAGAATGCAGTGTAACACTTTAAATTGTGATGGCGTTGTGTTAGTACAATAAGTAATCTAGAAATAACATAAAGAATACAGGAAGATATGTGTAGGTTACATGCAAATGCTACACCATTTTTATAAAGAACTTGATTGAGGATTTTGATATTTGTGGGGGTCCTGTGGGTATTCCCCGTGAATACTGAGGGATGACTGTCCTCTTAAACATTGACCATGAGTTCAGATTCTCTAGTGGCTGTGTAATAGGTTTTTCAGGGTGTGGTGTTTAGCAGCAGGGACATTATGACTATCTGGGCCTTATTTCCTAGTAGCCCTGTGATATTGCAGAAGTTTCTTGTCTTCCCTATGTTATGGCGAGATTGCAGTAAATGACTGAGTTGATCTCAGAGCAGGAGATGGAACCATCTTTATTCACCAGCAGGCAGAATGAAGGGGCAGACTGCATGTCTACACCCCTCGAGCCCCTCTAGGGGTTAGAGTACACCTCTTATACCATAAGCAAAGCATGTCAGTACATTAATCATAAGTGGCCGTTGCTGTGATTTAAAACTACAAACAAGCATCACAAGATCTAGAATCATAAGCAGAAAGGGAAGTGAGTCCAAAGGACCCCAGTTGAGTACAAGTTAAAGAATCGTTTTCAGTTGTCTAGACAATCATTCTCTGACAGGGTATATTGTCCAAGAAAAATGGGAACCAAAAAGAGAGCAATTTTACATTGTGTAAGAACAACAGAAACATTTGTGTTTCTAAGCAGGGTGTGCTAAGCAGGATCAGATGGCAGAGACAGAGTTTTCTCATGGAAAAAGCATTTCTTATAAGACATAGGGAGTGTCAGGGTAAAATGGAGTCTGTCTGGTTATTGCCCATATAGCCTGGCTCATAATATCTAAGTTTTAATCTTTTCATCAGTAAAATGTGGATCAGAAAAAAATTTATCTTGAGTGATTGCTGTGATAGTTCATTGTATCATCTTTATTATTGTTTTCAATTTTTTCCTGTTAAAATATATAATTTTCTAGGGATTAGGAAACTTTAGAGTCAGCCATTCAGCTGCAGTATGAAGGAGCAGAATCATATTTTGAGTGTGAAACCGGGCATTTGCAAATCAGTGCCTTTTGCATATGTAAGTTGTTCATTTGGCAAAATCAGAGCACAAAACCTGGGGCTCTCTATTGAGGTGCTTGCAGTAGGACCACCAGAGAGCTTTTCTTAAAAACCATAAATGCACCTTATAGCAATACTCAGTCTGATACTCACCTGCTGGAGTAGGTGGTGAGGAACTGGGCAGAAGAGGAGGAGGATGGAACGGCTACAAAGTAGGGACGAGAGACTTTTTTAGAGACCCAGCTTCAGAGCTATGTAAATTACAGGTCATGTCTTTTCCTGTTTTCTGGGTGAACTCCCAGTGGCCTTTCTGTTCTTTGCAATAAAAATAGTCCTCCTAATTGCAGCTGATCCCCATCCTAGACAATTTTAAAGCCCTGCTGTTCAAAGTCAGTGGGCAAGCAGGATCAACTTCACCAGGGCTTATTAGAAATTCATAATATCCAGCCACACCCCAAGCCTGCTTAACTAAAATTGTCATGTAAAAACCATCTTCAGGAGATTCCTATGCACATTAAAATAAGGGAGGTACTTTTTGTCAGAACTCTTGTAATAAAATTATCTGGAGTGTGAGGGAAGAGGTATGAACAGAAATGTGCTAAGTCCTGTGTAATATTATGCCACTTAATATCTTAAATTTAGGAGATAAATCCTAATATACAAGTTTTACAGAGAAAGAAACAGGCCAGAGGAAGGTTTTTTTTTTTTTTAATGTCTCTAAAATAGAATGGCATTACATAATTAAGAAATTATGAGGAGCTAGAGATGTGGCTCAGTGATAGAACTCTTGCCTGGCATGTGTGAGGCTCTGGGTTCAATCCCCAGCACCATACATAAATAAATTAAAGATCCATTGACAATTAAAAATATATTTAAAAATTATGAGAGAACCATCAAATGTTTCTTTAATGATAAGAATTAAATGTTTGGAGTATATCCTTTGATATAAAACAATTCCTTTAAAATTTAAATAATTAATCTTTGAGAAAGACTTCATTTTTTCTGCTAACTCAGTTGGTTAATTCTTTAGCAAAATGATTCCAACCGGAGTTGCATTCTGAGATTCAAAAGGAAATGATTTATCAACGAGTTCTAGTTTAGAAGTAGCAATTGATGTCTTCTTATAATGTGGAAATTCATATGGATTTATTCTGCATTAGCTTTGTCAAAGTCTAAGGGATTCTGTGAATATGCTGTGGTTTGTTGTTGTGGATTTTATCACTAGCCATGGGTGCTTTTTCCTTTAGATTGGTTTCTGTTAAGTTTCTTGATGTCTCTCCTCAGAGCACATCTTGTGGGGGGAGGTAGAAAACTTAGAATTCCTTCCTTTCATGGACTTCTAAATGAAGGTTAATGTGTTGCTCTTTTGTTACACATTATGGATGAACTTTTCTGGATTATGGCTTTGCGCAATTAGCTCTTAGCAGTTTTGCCAGATGTGAGTTAAAAGCGTGATCACTTTAGTAGTGTTAGAGATCTTGAACATTACTGGGGACCTTGAGCACATTTCTTGCCAGAAGCAAATCAGCAAACATGTTTGGTTGGTTCAGGAGTGCATCTTAAGTGAAGCAGATAAGGTTTGCAGATTGACTCTATTAAACAATTTTGAGTAAAGCAAACAAGGCATGTGTAGAATGGTGATGTAATGATTTGCAAGAGTAACATACTCAGACCACTTTGTTGTAACTATGTTGCATGGTATATGTGAAGCAGGTTTTTGTTTTTGTTGTTGTTGTTGTTTTTTTTTTTTTCAGTCTCCTTTATATCTTTTTCTTTTCTTTTTTCTTTTTGGTACCGGGGACTGAATCCAGGGGCACTCAATCACTGAACCCACATACCCAGCCCTTTTTTGTATTTAATTTAGAGACAGGGTTTCTCTGAGTTACTTAGGACCTCCCTAAATTGCTGAGACTGGCTTTGAACTTGTGATCCTCCTGTCTTAGCCTCCTGAGCTGATCTTAACTCTTTTTTTGGCTTCTGCCTGGAGAACTGCCTACTTCATTTTATTTTTTTCCTTTATGCTTTCTAACTTGGGTTCTAAGCATTGTACACTATTTTCAGGACTAACCTAAGAATAATTCCACATAACCTGTTACAGTAGACAGAACTCAAAAGTGTCTCAAGGAGTTTTCTGTTTACCCAAAATACAGCAAATTAAGTGAAGCAACTTGAGCTCCATTTGATGGTTGGCATCAGTTTCTTGATCCATAATGTTGTTGTCCATAATAAAAGTAATACTGAAGTGGCTAACTGAAGTGCAAATCCATGCAGTGACAATATAACAGATTCAGTTTAATGTATGTGAGAGCGTGGGTCAGTCATTTTTTCTATGCAAGGCTCATAGCAAATATTTTACACTTTGTGGACCATACCATCTTTGTCTCAACAGCTCAACAGTGACCTTGTAGGGCAAAAGCACCAATAAAGATGTTACACAAATGAATGGGTTGAGCTGTGTGACAATAACACTCTGCTTATAAACACTGAAATGCTAACTTCATGCAATTCTGACACATCATGAATATTCTTTTCAACCATTTAAGAATGTGAAGACATTCTTAGACTACAGGATGCATAAAAAGTTTGCTGAGCCCTGTTACAGAGTTTGTAATTTTTACCTACACTCCTATAGTTTCAGTGGTGTGGTTATAATGCTTCTTATAGTAGTTCATTTGATGTTTCAAAAACCTATGGATTTTCACTTCACTAAGTTGAGGAAAAGATGTTACGTTTTCATTTTGCTTACCTCAAGTGCTGAGTATAGGTCTCCTTATTTATTTCTCTAGGATTTTTCTAGTCATACTTTTAGCATCAAGAATATTCTTGGTTTGAATTTTTTTTAATTTTTCAAAATTCTTAAGGTACCAGTTGGGAGGCAGAACAGGTTGGTCCGGGGAAGAACTCTGAGTCAGATTCCACATGCCAGCTGTGTGTGTTTTAACTTTTCCTCAGCCTCAGATTACTCAACTGTAAAATGGGTATAAGGTGATCAGCTTTCCCTTTAGGTCCCTCCCACAACACACACGCGCATTGGTGAGGCAATTTTCAAAGCAAAAAAATAGAAACTAGTAGGGATAATACTAGTTTTCAAACTTCCACTCAGAACTCTATTCCCTCTGGTTGGCAATTTTATGGGACACATTTGTTCAGCATTAATTTAAGGAAAATTATTGAAAAAAAAATGGCAAGTTGGTACATATGCTTCTTACAGTAGCATATAGTAGATGGTGTTTTCAAGAAACACCATCTATTCATTAAGAAGTATTTTCCAATATCCTCGTGTGTGTGTGTGTGTGCGCGCGCGCGCACGTGCATGCAGTGCACTAAGAAATGGTGTTATGAAATAACACCTTAAAAAGTACTGTGACTATGAAGGTATTCTTCAGTAGTTTTTATTCAGTGGAATGGAGGTCAGCCTCTGCCGGCCTAATCAGTTTCTAGGCATTTTCTTAAATCCATCTTGATGATGATAAAGTTCAGTTTTTAAGAACATTTCTGTACTTGAGAGGTTCTTAGCATAAATAAGCAAAGTAATTTTACAAGTGACAGTGGTTTTAAGTGTTTTTTGGCTAGGAATGATAAACACTCCATTTATGGTAATAAACAGTTTGAAATGATCAATTATACGATTTCACAATAACATTTTAGCAAAAAAGAGATTTAAATGTAATTATTACAAATTAGCATAATTAAGCAGTATAATTACTGTAAGTTGTTCATGTAATTAAACCTAAAAATTGAACTTGTAGAGAAAATTAAAGTGTTTGTTCCTTTTCATGATTTTGCTTCAAATATGTGTTTTAAGTGAGAATGACAAGAGAAGAAAAATACATGAGTGCAGGAGTTGACTTACATCCTCCAGGAGGGTTGAAGGAAGCTTGGGACTGATGCAGACATAAGTAGCTTGCCCTTTGCTCTGGGATAATGATGCTGACTCTTTTAAACTTCGTTTTCCCTGCTCACACTACTTAGAAGTCTGATTGAGTGGAGGAAGAAGACTGGGAAGAGGTCGGTTGGGCCCAGGTTCCTTTATTGCAGGTTTTCCAGCTGCTTCTATATTGTCTATGACACCAAAATAATCTGGCTTTGCGGGGCCATAGGAATAACTTAGAAGCAACACTGAGAACCAATTGGAAATGTCCAGTTATTGTTCAGTGTGCATAAAACAAATGAGTGTTGGTTCTATAGAGTAAACTTGTAATAGGACATGATAGTTACTTTAAACATGACTCTAATAAAAGTAAGAGAACAAAGTTTTATGCTTAGCATCTAGTCTATCATACCTAGAAGACATCAGGGAGTGACATATTTGTTGAATGAATAAATACTATGCTGGGCCCTGTGGAGGGAGTCTGAAGTTCAATGAGATATTGGCCATATCATAAATAAAGAAAAAAATCTTTTCCCCAGTACCCATGGTATGAATTGTACCTTAAAAAAGAGTTCAGCAACATAGTTTTCTGCATTTATCATCCTGCAGATGACATTAACTTTAAGCATTTTTTTTTTTTTTTGGTTCAAAGATGTTCAATAACATAGCTAACTAGAATAACTAGGTGCTTTGTATATTTTTGTTTTATTTTCTATTACTGTCATGAAAATCTTTTAGAATAATTCTTTATCAACATTTGTAATCTCCATGGATGTACCATTTTCTCATAGTTGAGGAATTGGTTTGCTTCAGAAATCACTTAGTAGGGGCAAGTTAATATTTAGTACTTTGGGACTTCCATTCACTAAATTCCATGAAAGGAAGCATACAGGAGGGGAAAAACGGAGTGGAATCACAGATTAATTTAGGACTGAGAATACTGAAATTCTAAAACTCAAGAGGAAAAAGAATCAGTAGATGATGTAAGTGATTGAGTAGATAACTACATGAAATGTGATTCTCTTCAGTTGAGCAAATTGTCTGCCTAATCTGTAGTCCTGCTTGGCATAGTGCAGTAAAAGAAAATGTCCTTGAACAGATTCATTCTTTTATTTTCACATATAAAAGCCACATTATCTGGTGAAGATATAGAGAAATGTATGTTGATATGCTTAAGTAACCATGACATAGGAGAACTCCACAGTAATTTTATCTAGTGTACATAAAAAAAGTTTAATTCTTAAAATTACAGAAGATTCTTGGACTATTTTAAAATTGCCAAATTAAACCCAGATGTTTAATTGAGGAATATCATTTTGAACTCCTAGCATGAGGCAGTCTTTTCATTTTATGATTGTGGATCTTAAAAATATATTACAAAGCTGCTGCTAGCATGTGTGGGAGCCTATTTTTGTCTTAGACCCTTATTTTTAACTTTGCAATTTTAAAGTTTATTTTAAACTTTTAAAATTATATGAAACAATTTAAATTAAATATACACGCCTAACACCACATGAAATGTATGGCTTAATGGTTTATTACAGGCAAACTCCCTTGTTTTGGTGACAGGGTGATACAGTGACTTGCCAAGTATCCCAGAAGTCCTTGAAGGCAAGCAAACTGCAGTCTTAAATTTAAATTGAATTTTTAGTATGACAGTATAAAATTTCATACATACACACACCGTGATATATCACATACATATGTACATCAAACATACATACACATATATATACAGCACCAAATGTATGCACCATCTGCACATCTCATGTCTAATACATATATCTCATAGATTTAATGAAATGTAAATAGAATCTCCCTGTATTTTTCCTCTTTCTGCTGAAAATACATCGAAACAATGACCAATCTAGTAATAGCATTTCCTGTACGTGCACTGATGTCCCAAAATACTACTTTCCATACATTCATCCAATATCTTAGTTTTTATTGAAACTTTATTTTTTTATTGAAAATACTACTTTCCAAACATTCATCCAATATCTTAGTTTTTATTATCTTAGCATTATTGTGGCAAATGTTTGGGTTTTAGAAAATGTCAAAGGAATACTCTGCCTTTGTTTAGAACTGTCTGAATTTGGTTTGCTTTACATTTTACAATGAAAACAACTTAGATCTAAGAAGTAGATCATTTGCTATCTAATTATTCATGTGCCTCAAAATAGTGCTTGTAAATATCTGCATGGGTCTTCTTTTATAACAGGCAGGGGGATATAAATGCCTTGCCATTTCAGCAGTATAAAGTCACTGTTACCAACTTTCTTAGGGTTGGACCACAGAACTTCAGATGCTTGATCAGTGAAGCTATCTTGGTGGTTAAGAGTAATAATTGGCAGAGAATTCAACAGGCTCTTTTAAATTAGGGATGTACAAAACTACAAGAATGCTGAAGTTATTAAAATATGAACAGAGAAAGTGGGAAGTTGATGTCACCATTAATATGTATGAGAAGGAGTCCAATCAGGAGGCAGAGACCACATAGTAATTTGAAAAAGAAAAGTTTAATAAAAACATTATTAACTGTAACAGGTTATGTCACCTGAATGCTTTGCTTGTAGCTGCGTGGCAGGATCAAACAGAAGCAAATGCAGGTCCACTGAAGCCAGGAAGAAAAGATCCTTCTTGCAATGTACCTCCAGTATTGTCTGTTGGCAAAGTTTAACACATCACTACAAAGAAGGAATGCTTGCCTCCTGTGTTCGGCTCTCCTAGCCAAAAGCAAGCAATGAAGGATGTATTTGCAACCAAGGGGCAATAGATTAGTAGATATTGAGTATATTCTTCATCTTTCCCATAAATTAACAAGGTCTTTAAAACTTTCCAGTCAACTTATTTTAGTTCTAAAACCACTCATCCTTAGATAAGATGCTAAACTAATGGATTTCTTGACTCAAATACGATAAGATAATCATAGAGGAATGGATTTCCCAAGTGGTAGTCCTGCAGAGATTCTTAGCACTAACTTAAGTCTCTAGTGGTTTAAATAATATGCATGCGATTACTGTAATAGAGTATTTCACAGACTACATTAATGGTAAGCAGCAAGAGAAAGGAAAAATCATTAGGATTGCTGATAATAGATGACAGAACTTGGAGTGATTGATTTGTTTATCTAGACACCTTAAGGTATTTAAGTCAGAATTAAAGTAGCATTTTTGTTGTAAATCCATTACTGTCCTTGATAATATAGTGAAGTTACCAGGGAGGAATTAATTGGGTAATAAATTCTAGATTCTGGCCTTTATTTCCCAATCAGAACATTTTGTTAGATATGTTTTCTTTTTATTCTGTGTGCACAGTATTGGGAAGTCAAGTTATTCATACTGCCAATTCTAAGTTCTTTTACTTCCAGCATAGAACTGAGATCATCATAAAACTGATCTATTCTTTCCTAAAGAACATTAATCTATATCTCCAAAAATAAGAAAACATTTGTGTAGAGTGAATTCTTGTAAATTTAATTCATAATTTTGTGAAGTACTTACCTTATGAATAGCTCCGACCAGTGCAGTTCTTACCACACCATGACTTAGCCACAGTAAGAATATACAAAAAACTTGAAATAAATAGGGTTACTATCTTTTAATTGTACTTTCAGAAATAATCATACAACAAAGGTTTGCTATCTAGTACTGAAAATACAGATAAGAGGGCATGATGTCTACCTAAAAGAGGAAAGAACCGTTTTGTCAGAATTCAAGCTTTAAAAAATGTAAAACATCTATGAAAAGTTATGAAAGCATTACAGATCATTATGCCTCATTTTATTGCCCTGTTCATGTTTAAGCACATGGAAGGCTGTTGCAGGTTAGTTATATGTGCATTTCTCTTTTCATTGGAGAAAGAGTCTCTTGTAACCTAGCAGGCACAGGCTTCTTGGTAGCTGTCATGTGAATAGGGGAACTCTATCAGTCCTGGCCTCAGAGCAGCCATCCAGTTCAGAGGCCCTCATTTGTGGCTTCTCCTGATACCTGCCTTGGTTATCAGTGTAGGTGCTCAAATCATACCGGGAAAAGATGGGTACCTGACATGTCTGTGGAAGGACTGTAAGTCAGGTTGTAGGCTAACAAGTATGGAGGGTTTTGATCTTTGGTTCTGCTGTTAAAGATTAGTAAAGCATTACTCATCTGAACCTACACTATCTGAAACATAATTAGAGGAAGTAAATAGTGAAAGCATATGAGAGTTCTTTTGTCATTGGCTCAAGTGCTCTCCTGGGGCTTAGCTATGGGAATACAGAGACGATTCCAAGGCTTTTGTTCTTAAACTTGTAGTTAATAAAAGAAGACAGGACACATTCACAAGTAATGTAAAACAGATAACACATCTCTAAATAGGTTTACTGGAGTCCTCCCACTGAAATGCACAAGGTTGTGATTATAAGAACACTCCCTACCAATACCCAGAGTTGATTCATTCTTTTGTGTAGTTTTCATAAGATAAATTATCTAATTTTAAGTATGTGATATAAAAATAGCAAATATGGATAAGAGCCTCTACAGGGAGCATAGTGAATTAGAACGAAAAGTGATGGTTGAATTCAAGGCAGAATCTAGGAAATTTTATAAAGAAATTGAAAAGCCTGGCAATCTACAGTCATTAAATATAGGGAAACTGGCCCTTTGTGTCCTGAAGGTATCTCTGTACTATAATTGAGAGTAATTATTGTCTTTCTCAATGATAATTCAGCAGTTTAAGAAAGGTTTAAATTATCTATCTATCTATCTATCTATCTATCTATATTTTGCTTCATTCTCTTAATGCCACATGCTCTAGTTCTGCCAAAATCCTTGGCATTTTCTTAAAAAGCCATTTAAGAAATATTCTATAAAAAATGGTAAGTTAAATGAACTTTTTTCTTTAAATCAAACTATCAGCAATTCAAAAATTATCAGCCATTTGCACAGGATTTTTGAGAACAGATGTTTAATTATATTAAGAATATTATTCATGAAAGCAAAAAGATAACCATAATAAAATTTATACCCATGGTTATAAAATGTCAAGCGATGTTTTTCAGCAGTTGTGAATGTGTATTTCAAATCATGGTTTATAGATATGCCTGGTTTCATTTCTTAAGAAGTCATTTTAATACAGATGCACCAGTTTGCCCTTGTAGAGAAATACCTGTTTTGCTGACACTGTGACTGTGATGTGGGGAAGGGAAACTGTGTGGGGATTTTATGTCTTCAGAGATATATTGACTTTCCCAAACTAGGGTTCAGTCCAGAACCGTCTTCTGGGACTAAGGAGGCAAAGAGCAGTGCACTGTCTGGGGGTGAGTGACCACAGTGGATTGTCCACATGTAGCTGTCATTTTAAGCAAAAGCCTTAGTGTGAGCCTTGGAGTGGTTCTTTCTATTCAAGACCCACTAAAAACGATATATGGGTGGGAGGTCAAACCTAGAGACCCTAAGTGAAGGAATTCTCACTTTTTCAAGTATCTCCCACCCTAAGCAAGTTTTGAGTCTAAAATATGTATTAGAAAAACCAGGACTTGAGTGTGTGAATTTGGTTATTGTTTTAAAAAATGTTCTCGTAGTTGTTTGAGCTGCATAATACTTAGTTTGCAAAACACTCGATTTCTTACTTAAATCATTAAAACTTTCAGCCAATTGTGGAGGGTCTGATGTCTCAAAAAGGGTTCAGCTGAAAACACTTGTGACCTCAGAGGCAAGAACTGCCAAGCCACAAGCTCACCATCTAGTGGTGAAAGGCTTCTGTGATTTATGGTTTGTGTCACATTTTCACACGTGATTCTGATAGAAAACATCACAGAAAATGAAAAGCTCTGTGTCCCACTGACTGCAGGGTAACATGTCTCAGTCCCAAAAAATGAGATTCCATAATAACAGACCCCTCTCCCTTGTTCTTACTCTTACAACACCAAGGTGAGAATTAGGGAGGTTTTATTCCTGTTCCTGCCTTGAAAGGGAAGAAATGAGTCTTCCTGAACTGTAGTTGTCCTTTAAAAACCAAATACTGACCATATTTATCCACACCCCCCACTTAAAATCTAACATTTTTTTAAAGTGCCAGGTGTATTTCTGTGATAGCTATTAGCTGTATTTCTGGAGTGTGGTTTCTTGAGTTCAGTGGTTTAGTATGTGGTGGGTTTTTTGTTTTGTTTTGTTTTGAGTTTATATACATTGGAACAACATTAACAAGGGGGAGTAGGAGGAAGCAAAAATGCTCATTTCCTTGACACTCCCAAACAGGCACACATTGGCAATGAAAGTGTTGTTTTTTTTTTTTTAAAGTAATTCATAGTTATTTTTAGAAAATGTAAAAATAAAATGACCTTAAATGTAAATAAGAAAAATCACTTAAAAATGATTATTGGTATGATTAGAGATAGTTATTGTGTTATACACATCCTTAGTAGGTCTTTTGTGCTAAACATGTGTCTGTGAAAATTAGATCGTGTTCTTCATTCTAGTTTTTATGCTTTAACAGCTGCCCTTAGTTATTCAGCAGTGTCATTAAAAAAAAAATTAGCTGTAGGTGGACACAATACCTGGTGGACACAATATTTAAATAAAATATTTATTTTATTTATGTGGTGCTGAGGAGCGAACCTGGTGCCTCATAGGTGCTAGGCAAGCACTCTACCACTGAGCCACAACCCCAGCCCAGCAGTGTCATTTTTATGACTGTATATTATTCTGGTGTATTTCATGCATAAACCATCTAGGCTTTAAGATTGTTGATAAGAGTGAAAAGTTCAACACATACTTAAGAAATTTTGCAAACTACAAGTCTGTGTGCCCCACATTACTCCAGGTCCCTGGAGATATGAGAGACATGATACTGAGGCAGAAGGAGCATATGTTCTGATGGAAGTGCTGGAGAGAAAGCAGGTGGGTGTAGAAAAGAGATTGTAATGGTGCATCTACACCTGGGACAGGGCATGTGTGCACTTATCTGCTTTGCATGAGGAAGTCTTGGAACATGGTTTTTTGGTTAAGATCCAGTGAGTTAGACAACCAGCCATTATTGAAGACTTGGGGTGCAGAACATTTGAGGCAGAGGGAACAGGAAGTTCAAAGGCCCTGATGCCGGAAAGGGTTCAGTGTGGTTCAGAAAGAGGAAGACCTTGTAGTCATGGATCACCAATGGTATTTCCTTTCCCTTATTGAAAATAAGTTAGATGTGCATCAGTTTTAAAAAGCTAGCCATCTTTTTTTTCCTTTTCACTTACGGGTAATTGCAGGCATTTTTCTCATTTTCACAGCGTAGATTCTTCAATGGAAATGTAGATGCTCTCACTCCACTTATTCAGATTCTTTTTGTTATGTTCCTCAGGAATTTTTTTGAAGATAGATCATATACCCGTGAAACTTTTGAGATGGTGAAAAGGTTTTTCTGTTGTGAGAGATTTTTAAAAATATTTTACTTATTTATATGTTGATTTTATCTTTGAATTTTATTCTAGTCATATGGATTCTAACAGTCTTTTGAAAAATTGAGTCTTTTGGGTTTATTCAGCTACATGATTTCCAGTAAAGACAATTTAAAAGTTTTTCCTTTCCTCCATATACCTCTTTTGGATTAGCATATTCTTTGCATTGACTGACAACTCCAGCATCTAATTTAATAGTGGTAAAAAATAATATGTATCCTTGTCTTTTTCCTGATCTATGGGAACTTATATAATACCTCATTAACTATTATGTGTGGAGGTGCTTGCTGAATATACCATGACATATGGAGATGATGTATGATGATATATGAGATGCTTGCTGAATATACCATGATAAATGAAGATCTTGTCCTTAAATGCTGTTCCTGAAGGTTTTTAAACATTCCTCCTCCCTAATACATTTTGTTAAGAAACTCTGATGAATTACTTAGGTCAAATCTTTTCAAAGTATTTATTGATATAATCACTTGACTACTGTCCTTTAGTCTGTTAATATAATAGGTTTCTTTACAACATCTTTTCTGTGTGATATAAACATCTTTCCATCTTGGTATAAACCCCATTGGGAATTTTGTAGGGTTTTTGTAGCATTCCTCATAACTAACTTTGGCATACAGTGTTGTCCTTGTCGGGTTTTGGTACTGGGTTGTGAGTCTCACAGTTGAATATTCTCTCTCAGCCTTTTCTGTGTATGCCTATGTGTTTTCATTGGAGTGAACCCCACTATTTAAAATGTGGTCTATAGATAGGCAGCATCATTGTCATTTGAGAACTTACACCAAGTGTAGTCTCTCAGGCCACATATTTTACTGACTATATGAGAATCTGCATTTGAAGAACTCCAAGGTGATTTACATGAATTTAAATTTAAAATCTCTGCTCTGGAGTTTAATTAGTTTTGATAAAGGTTTTATGAGTGTTTTCCTCAACTCATATCATCTGTTTGTAAAGTAAAAATTTCCAGTAATTTATTTTGACAAATTGTATTGAACACTTTGTACTTTTGAGAGTTCCGAGAGGTGAGTTAAATTTTCCAACACAACTCTAAATTTTTCAGTGTTCTTCTTCTAAATACTGGTGTTGTGAACCACTATTGGTGTAGGCAGCGGTATAATGAGTATGATTGTGCCTCTGAATTATATGTTTTCCTTATTTTAAAGGGGTAATGTATTCCAGGCACTGAACTAAACAGTAAGGAGTCAAATAACCTCATGCCTGTAAATGTCACTTGGCGAATGGCATTTTTGGAGTGTGATATTGTTCACTTCCTAGGATGACTGAGTGGTAGGAGTTGCACGTCATTTTTCTGAGAAGCTGGAGGACATTCTTTCTACAGTCACAGAGCTTGTTCAGTGGCTGAACCAGGATGCAAATTTGCATCCCCTGACTGGACATCCAGTGACATTTGCCCTAGACCAATGTGTTGACTTAAAGAAGTACACACACGAGGTGTTGAACAAATCCTGAGAGAGGGCCAATAGTTGAACATTCTTAGAAGTTTTAATTAGTAAGTATGTATTGTCTAATTTGAGTGCTAGTGTTAGTAGCATTTTAATCTGTTTGAACCTATTTTTGACTCATATGGATTACAATCATATTTGATTCCATTAAATTATTCAAGTTAATTATATATTATGTATTTATTTGTTATAGTTATACTTACTAGAGTATACTTCCTCCTTATTGTATAAAGAAAGAATAATACTGCATTTGTATTCTGTTTGTTGCATTATTTGGTCACCACGTTTTTAGGTCATATTTTCATGTAAATTGGCAACATTTCAGAGCTAGCGATTAAAGGGAAAGTAGAATGGTAGAAAGATTACATTCTTGAATCTATTTAGGTATTGTTTGTAAAGCAATTTCTGTCTTATTTATCCTGTGATTGGGTGAGAGTGTGACAGTATTTTCACAAAGAATCCATTTCTCCAAGTGTGAGACATGCCTGAACAGATGGTGGGACTTGTCCTCCTGGTCAGGAAGATAAGGCTGACTTCATGGGGGGGCACCTCACTGTCCAAGGCAACTGTGTGACAAGTGCCTCCCATATGGGAGATTTCTTCCCCTCTCTACTCGGGAGCTTGGAAAAATGGAGCAGAAGATCAGGCAAATTTGCCCAAATACCTTTGTGAGCTCAGGAAACATCAAATTGACTTTCCTTTCATAGAGTAGCCTCCATATTTTCTTCCCTGAACAAATACTTGATAAAGTAGAGTTTATAATAAAACAATTCTCTCTCGAGCTCCAGAACAATTGAAGCTATGGTAGAATTCAGGCAATGGTAAAATGGTAGAATTTCTTCTAGCGATTTCAGTAAGAGACTCTCATTAATTCATTTGTCAGAAAGAGTCTTCTGTAATATTTATTAAATAGTAAGAGTGAAATTAAAATTTTGCTTTTGAAGCTTTGTGAAGACTAACCTCAGGTTGGCTTGGCTGTATTTGAGATGGCATAGGCGATGCAGACGTAGGAGCTATAATATCTTCTGGAGAGTGTCATTCTGCTTTTAATAAAGAGCCAACAACATTTCAGCTAATACTTCACACCATTGAAGATGTCTGTATGCTTATTTCAACTCTTCTTTAAGAATAGAAGCATTTATTCGAAGCCAGGGGCTGGAAGAGCTGCAGCCCTGCCTAAGAATGTATGGTTGTGTCAAGGGGGATGGTATGCTTGGGCTTCTGGTGTCTTTTTCTCTTTTGTTTCTTGCTCTTGAGAGTTAGAATACCCTTATTTTAAAGATTTAGGGAAGGAAAGCGAAACTCCATTAATGAGAGCTTTTTCATGGTGTTAGTGCTTTTATAGACATTTTAAAAGATATTATAAGGATGAATATTCCACATCAGAGCTTTAGAAAAATAATAATGTTCATGCCAGGTGCAATGGCAAACACCTGTAATCCCAGGGATTCCAGTGACTGAGGCACAAGGATCACAAGTTCCAGGCCAGCCTCAGTAACTTACTGAGGCCCTAAGCAACTTAATAAGACCCTGTCTCAAAATAAAAAGGGCTGAGGATGAAGCACAGTGGTACAGTGCCCCTAGGTTCAATCCCTAGTACCCAATAAAATGAAAGAATAATGTTCATAGATAGGGGTTGGAGGCCTGTACCAAGGAGTTTTAATCAATAGGGTTAGAAAGGAAAATGAGAGATAAGTTGTGAAATCATATCAGCCTATTTTCTTTACAAGAAAAACAGAAATTACACTCTTTGAAAGACCTCTAAGTTCAATTTAGTGGAAGCCCATCATGCCATACTTGAAAATATTTTTTGAAATCTATGTTCTCTTGGTTTTCTTTTCTTTTCTTTTCTTTTCTTTTCTTTTCTTTTCTTTTCTTTCTTTTCTTTTCTTTTCTTTTCTTAAGTGTCAGTGTCTTAGTTCATTCAGGCTGTAAGGGAAAAAAAATGCTATGAACTGATTGGCTCATTGACAACAGAAATTTTTTTCCAACAGCTCTAGAGTCTCAGAAGTCCAAGGTTAAATCTAGCAGATTTGGCATTGCAATTCCTAGTTCGTAGACAGCTATCTTTTTATTATGACTTCACATGATTAAGTGGCAAGATGTCCCTCTAGGGCCTCTTTTAGAAGGCCATCAGACTCATTTCTAAGAGCAGAGCCTCATCACCAAAATCACTTCTCAAAGACGCACCTCCAAATATCATCTGGAAGGTGAGGGCTCTAAGATATGAATCTCTAGGGGTGGGGAGCACAGATGTTCTGATCATAACAGGAATTTTAAAATGGAATGTTTTCTGGGTGGTTTTTTTCAAACATAGTATTTTACCAGGGGATCCTCTGCTCACTAAAGAGTGTGCTTTACAATACATTTTGCTTGGTACAAGTTTATGGTTTGACTGGCAGACATTGAGTTTGCCTATTGTTTTGAGATTCCTTTTTCATGTTCAGCCCAAGAAAGAAAAAGTGGATATGTAGGAATTGATTTGTTGCTTGCCATTTGCATTAGCCACTTTAGTTCTTTTGAAGCATCAGACATAAATATAAATTGTATTTTCTTTACCAGTGGTGATTTTGCAAAATAATTAGATGTGTATAATTCAAATTATTTTAAATGTTTATGTAGATGACATAATCAGGATAAAATACATTTATATATGATTAATCAAACTTTTTGGTAATTTCTGATGCTTAGGCTTTTAGTTCTGAATAAATATTTAGGTGGTGGTTTGTAATTAGATGGAGTTATTTTTTTTTAATTTAAAAATTTACTCTGCAATTATGAAACTTACACTGCTCTTTTGTAAAAATTACTTTATCCTGTGGTGCTTTTCTTAGAATTATTCAATCTCAATGAAATAAATGTATCCATAGTGTTTTAATCCTAATGCACTTGTTAATAACATGCTGTGTAGTCTTTCTCCAGGTGTGTTTGAAAAGTGGTTGTTAATCTGGCAGCTGCTATATTGTTGAGTTCGTCAATCTTACAATGTGCTTGACTCTGATCCTTTGCTCAATTTGAGGGCAAACTCAAGAGTTAGTTTACACTGAGTCAAAATGACCAGGAAAGATTATAGTGTTTGAGAGAGAAGAACTAAGAATATCAGGGCTTAAGAATTTGTGTATCTCTCTGAAAAGAACCCCATCTCTTCCTAACAGTGGTTTCCCTTGTGTTTCTGTAATATAAAATCTGGAATGTAAATTGTATGAAATATAAGATCTGAAATATAAATTTCTAGGAAATATAAAATCCGAACTATAAATTCTGTCATATTGAATCTGAACGTTAGACGATATTTGTTCATACAGAAGAATCATTTCTTATATAAGACTATGATGTCAAAAGAACTTCAGCATCTTAGCCTCATACATTACAAATTGGTCTATTGTACTCTTTCTAACTCCGTTGGCACAGTCTCGTACAAGTTTTCCCCGCTCTCATCAGTATATGTGTAAGAATAGATATTCAGACAGTTGGGTGGCTGCAGTTGATGGGCTGGTACATGTGCTTTGGGCAAAACATATACTGGCCACAGTTAAAAATGAGTTGTACCTTTCCCCTTGTTTTTTCATATTTTGGACGCTACCATTTCCATGCTTGTGGTTAACATTCCACAATCCTTTAATGTTGCAAATTGATGGCTAAGAAAAAGGATAAAAATGGGCTCTTGGGAGAGTGTGGCTCTGCAGAAAGCTTAGATTTTATTACTGTGCATCTTCAGGTGGTAGATCAATCAGGCAGCACCAGTTGTGCATCACAGTGTCTTGAAGTGCTGTCTTGAAATGAGTTTCAGACCCTGATGGTGTTCATGTGCTATCATTTGAAGAATGAGGGATTTGAATACTAGATTTAGGCACTTTACTAAATAGTTTCATGTGGATCAAGTTGGATGTTTTATTCATAAGAAGAGCTAGTTTGATCTTTATATGTCTTGCTATTTTAAGTCCTATAGCTCCTGTGTTTTTCCACTTAACTACTGTAGAGAGTTGACTGGCGAGAGGGAGGACAGTTAGCATATTCTTGGGTTATAATAACATTAATAAAGCCCCAAAACTTATCCACTCAAACAGTTTCTTGTTTTTCCTTTCTATTTTTAATCTACAACCTTATCTTTGCATACTTTGATACAGGACCCTTTGTTTCTCACCTCAAAATAATTTCCCAAGTATTTCTTTTTCTTCTGTGAACACTTTGAATATCTTATATTTCTTTGCCTTACTGTACATTTCTAACTTGTTTTTCTAAGGAAAGGGGTAAGTGCTGTTTTGATTTCATTTTCTGTGCACTGCTTGTTCACGTCCACGGTGCGTACAGTTTCCATATATAGGGAGCTAATTGTTTCTCTGCGTGGCAGATCTTTCCTCACACGTTATTTTGTTTTCTAATTGGTGTTTTATGTTTTGGTTTTAATAAACAAATTCATGAAATTATTTGTTGAATTATCAGTGTTTTCTTTTTGACTCTTGAACTTAATCCCAAATAACTTTTGAAAGTATTTGCTGAATGTGCATTTCATATTTAAATACATGAAGAATACTGATATATTTAGCTGTAAGTTAGTTTCATATGGCATATTCTTGTGATTATTAAGTTGTCGTGGTTGGGGTAATATTTGTATTGATGTCCTCTAGGTTTGGGAATTAAAGATATCAGGGTTAGGCTGTGATGCTAGTGGTAATGGGCTGAGTTTTTTGTATTCCTTAGCAGATATCCCCTGCAAGGTCCCTTTCCTTTTGAGTGCTTTCTAAAGCAAGACAAAGTGAAGCAATTAAATAGGAACTCTCACTACTAATGACTGGAATGAACCAATTAGAGGCTAACCCTCTCTTGAAATGTACTGACCCTGAGGGGATGGGCTGGTAAATCATACCCTGCTTTTCTGCAGATAAGAAAGGGGTTACAAAGCCATTCTGTCCTGATTATACTCCTCTGGGCCACCCTATTAGATATTCTGCATCCTTCCAGTCTAAATGATTCCTTGATAACCATGGTCTCTTCTGACATTTCTTCACTCCTCTACCTCCTACCTCCCATGGGTGACCCATGCAGCTAAGGCGAGGACAAGGAACGACTACCATGTTGGATAAAGTTGCAGTCCAAAAAAGAAAGGTTATTGATTTGTGACAGTGAGGGAGAAAACACATCATATTAACTACTCGTAGGAAGAGAACTTCCCACGAAACAAAGGAAAAGAGAATTCTGATGGGATTTGTTGAGAAGGTGGAGTTTAGGTGAAATCCAAATGAAGCCTGCTTTTTCAAAGCACACTGTGTGTTGATGGCAGAGCATCTCTGTGAAGTGGTCCAGGGCCCTGTTTCTTTGTATTTACGAAGTTAAGAAGAAAGTGCAATGTTGTGTCCAGTGTTCCCCTTTCCAAAGCCAGCACCTGGACTTTAAATCAAGGCTACTTCTCCATGTCAAAGGGATGTAGATCCTCCAGGAAAAGCGGAGCAGTTCATTCTGACTATTACACTTTCAAACAGAAAAGTTTCTGATAAAAAGTTTCTCAAAAAACAGACTCAAAGAAGGGGGTTTACTTTGGTACTTTATGGTAGCAGAGTGTCCTTGAGGAAAGTGTCATTCCTTATTACCTTTATAGCTGGCTTCATGGTGTCTGCAGTTCCAGCCTGATGAGTGGCCCAGGAGAGTTTTACTCTTGGAGTTAATTTTTACTCGTCAGTCTCCCATAACTTGCTCTCAGTGTCATAGGGGGACCTGCTTGCCATCTAGTCCTTCAGTACAACATGTTGGGACTCTTTCTTTCTAGTTACACCATGGGAACATGGACTTTCCAGTTGTTTCCAGTTGTTTTAAACTGGTGGCTAGACCCTGGAAGGTATCTTGTGAGGGGCCAGACATTTGAGAGCTGCTTTGCTTCACTCCCTGAATGAGGTGGGGTTTTGTGAGTGAATAACAGTGTTCTCTAGGCTGCCAGACCTGCTAATGCCAGGTATCCTGGAATGCACTTACTATCTTAGGTTTGAATTTGTTCCGTCATCCTGGCCCCAGGCACAGAATTGAGATGCTATGATACCTCATGCACCTTACAATTGGCTAATTACTAAGGTGAATGCAATGTGGTTCTCATCCTGGAGCCCACTGTCTCTGAGGTGAGATGGAGCATCATTGCACTATGATGCACTTCATATTAGAGTTAAGGTAAATAAACTGTGCTTAGGACTCAAAGCCATTCCCAACTTCCCATTCCTAACCTTCCTTAGAATTTCAGTAAATCTGCAGTAATCTCTAATTTGAGTCTTGCACTGGAATGTGTCTGGATAAATCACTAAAAACTGAGAATGAAGTTGTAATTCACAGGGAGAGAGGTTCAGAATGAGAGCATCGTCCAGAGAGTTTTGTAATTGATAACAGTTAACTAGTTGGTAGGGCCATGGCTTCTTTGACCCCAAAAAAGTAGTGAGCACAAGTCCATGAAACTTCTATGCTGCTGTTGAATGGCATCAGGCACAAGTAATTACATTTTCACCCCTCCCCCCTTTTTTGAGGTGGGGAGGCATCTTACAGAACCCTCATGAGACACAGGATATTCAGATGTCTAGCCCTAAATCATTCAGGTGGTCTGGTGGGGCAGCAGCTGTTCTTGATGCTCAGATTTCATTTTTGATTGATTTTCCCAAAGAATACTGAGACAAAAAGGCCTCCAGTGGTGGTTTCCAAACAGCCCTGCATACTCTCAGGTGTACATTTCTTATATTTACATTTCTCATATTTAGCAAGACCTAATATGTATCTGATATGTTCTAGCAGTGGGGATGCAGCTGTGAGAAATGCAAAGTCCTTGTTAAAATGGAACCTGATTTCTAGTGGGGAGAATGCTCAGGGCTGGGAGGTTGGTGTCATAAGCAGGCTTGATTCTATATTTATTTATTTCAAAATATGAACTTTTTGGTTCAGCTTTCCTTTGAACTAGGGGTGACCAAAACAAGTTTAAAAACCATGCTTATAGGAAAAAGGAACAACAGTTTAGTGGTGCTTCATTGCCCTTTACTGAGTTCTTATGAATGGAGAGAGCTTGGAAAGTAGCACTTGCAATCCCATATTAAACACCGACATTTATAACATCAGTAAAAACATTTACATCTCAAAATTGGAAGACAAAATTATCCACAAAATTTGTGCCATATATTTATCTCACTAGTGGGTACCAGATACTGTTAAATCCATAAATATCAAAATTCTTGGTGAATTCTCACAAGCAAACTTTCCTGAGGTTGACAAATACTAGTTAGAAGAGAAATGAATGTCACTACCTGCCCTCCAGCTGAACGTCTTTGTTGTATAAATCTACCAATCCCCAAGTGCACTGCTTATCTGTCTGTGTCTGTAAATCATTTTGACTTTGCTTCAAACTATCTGATCACTCTGTGCTGTCAGTGTCTTGATGGCTTAATCTCCCCTCTTCTGCTATTGGCATTCTAAGGCATATTATTAGCAGATCTGCCATTCTCCCTGGCCTCTCATCCACCTCCCCAATGATGATAATTTGCCACTTACATGAACAAAAGCTTTGTTAGGTATTGGCTATCGATATTGGAAATTTTAAGCCAAAATTGGTCCACGTGTTCCCTTTTAAGAATTATACTTGGAATATCTGGATATGATTTATTTCTTTTCCTAGAATTTTCCTACCTGGCTCTTCTGATCCATAAGGACCCACAGGCAACTGATTTAAAGGAGCTCTTGTGCCACATGGGATTTCAGGAAAGGGAAAAGGTATAGGACTTTCTCTCAATGGTCTGGGCTTGCTGAGAAATGAGGGTTGGAACCCCAGGATGAAGAGCTTCAAAGTGGCAGGTTCTAGAGGGAGACTGATCTTCAAAGATCTGAAGATAGAGGTATGCAAATGTGCTGGGTCTCCGTCTCCCTGATCCACTCCCCACTCTGAAAACCAACCAACCAAACCAAACCCAAATGGGAGCTGAAAGGATGGACTAGGTCATCTACATCCCTGAGCTTGAGAAGTAATGGTACCTGAAAGAAAAAAGGACTTTCCCTTGCTGTCTTCTGCAGGGGCTTCCTAAATACCTCAAAATATCACAGCAACCCAAAGGTTATGAATCACATTAGTAAATCATCAGCCAGATCAGGAGGTCAAATGTAGTGCTCTCTGACAAAGCCCTTGCTGAGGGAAAAGCAAAAGCAACCGGGATCATTAATGGATGTCTCAGTTTTTCACAAAGTGTGTCCAAGTGAGATTGATATCCTTCAGGGTTCTGTTTCTCAAGTTGGCCATCTGTCTGGGTTAGTAACAAGAATTAATGCTTGCGTACTTTCTCCTGAGATTCTCATTGAATTGGTCCTGGGCATTATAATAAATTTAAAAATGAATTCAAACAAAAAGCTGTCCAAGTGAAGCTAATGTGATTGCCATCTACATAAGAAGACGGGGGTGGGGGGGTGAGGGAACAAATGTGAGGTAGGAAGGAGTATTGAGGAGGCACTGGGCATTTGGAAGAAAGAAAAATAGAAGTCAGCTAGAGAGGTTCACTTGTAGCCCCTAAAAGAACCTAAGTGTGATTCTTCCCTTAATAATATAGTTCATAAATAAAAGGAAAAGGAGGTGGTTAATGCCAATTCCTGATTTACTGTCTGGATGATCAAGTGCAAATATATGTCAAATCACAGAGCAAAAGTATAAAAGCTGATTAAAAGAGAAATGCTGAGGGGCAGGGGAATAAGAACCTTAGAGAGTAGATCTCAGAGAGCTGAAATGAAAATAATTGGAGTTGAACAAGGTACAAAAAGCATAAATAGGAAAGGTGATAATTACATGAGAGACAATATTCCTGACCTGCTAAGGAAAGATCTGGGCCTGCAAATTGGAAGGACTTAGCAAGGTCTGGGCTCACTTGATGAGAAAAGACCCATGGCTACACATACTGTAAAACTCTCAAGTTTTTTAATGACCTAGATGATTTTCCAGGGGGTGGAGGTGGGGTTAAGAAAATGATAGGGGATGGGAATCAACCTGACTGTGTCTTTTTCCTCTATAAGCCAGGAGGAGATGGAGTGCCTATAGATTATTGGGAGAAATAGGCCACAGTCTAAATACTCCTTTTCCAACTTAGGTCACTTACTTGCTGTTATGGTTTAGGTGTGGTATCCCCCAAAAGCTCATGTGTGAGGCAATGCAAGATAGTTTGGAGGAAACATGATTGAGTTGTAGCCTTAACCTAATCAGAAAAATCAATCCCTTATGGGATTAACTGAGAGGTAACTGGAGGGAGGTGG